>JBBYHH010525581.1:0-19402 GCA_038382905.1 Daphne laureola
CGATATCGTTATCCTCAATTCCATTGCTAACTAAACCCTGTGTTATCTGAGTAACAAACATAACAGTAATCAATTGATTGGATGATAGACACAGAAAGCAATGGCAATAATAAATACTACTCGTATTATTCTAGAACCATACATTGGCAATTATGCGTGCTTCGCATGGATTATTTACAGCTTTACGGTCTCTTTCCTCAAAACCGGGCAACAAATCTACATTATGAGACGTTTGTTAGGTCACAATCTTAAGCAACAGAAGATGCAAGGAAACTTGAAGACATATCTATGCAGACCTGTGTTTATGAATATGACTGGCCTGCTCGGATTTAGAGCCTGAAAGGACACACAAAGTGAAGTTTGAAGAGGCTAAAATGGTGGTAAATACGACACTAACTTTGACGTGATTGGGGAAAATAGAACAGAAATAAATCAAAAGTTTCAGAAGAAAGCAACTAAGGCTAAGATAGCAAAAACATGTTCACAGGCTAATATTCTTACATCTTTTAGCCAGGATGAACGAAAATGCACTGTTTTTGTGAAGTTTAACATTCCTCTTGCTATCTCAGAGGAACCACACTGCAGTCTGTTATCATATATCAAGGCATTTGACAGGTCCATAATGCCTTGACACATACGGTACTGCATAAAATCAGCTCAGTAAATTCTCCTGATGCAACAAATATAGGCGATTAAAGATAATTTCAGGTTCTTTAAATTAACCTGGCTTTGCAAAGGTGAAATTGCCTGAGGATGCGCCTCTGAAAGCCTACGGAACAGACTCACTGCAAGTCCATTCTCCCTTGCCTCTGTACTCTATATAGCATTAACAGAAAATGTTTGATGAAAATATGGTTAGGAAAAATAGAATTTTTTAATTCTTTTAGGTCATGGAAAAATATTACTCTCTCCGTCCCAAAAAGATTCATGCACTCTTTTTTTGGCTGTCCCAAAAAGATTTCACCATTTCCTTTAAAGAAAAGTTTTTAACAGTATTTTTACCTAATTACTCTTCTAAACGCAAAAAAATACTTTTGTTTTATATGACAGATTTACCCCCTTACACTCAAGCCTTCAATACTCATTAATCTTTGTGCCTAGTCAAATGCTTAAATATTTTTGTGACGGAGGGAGTACATATTAAGCAATATGTTCGTGGAGAGGGAGGGAGGGGCTTTTTGCATGAATTTTATAGTCTTAACTAATACTCTTCCATCCCCAATTAATTCAAGGGTTAGGATGGGTGCGGGGATTAAGGTAGATGTAAAACATTGTGTGTTTTTAACATGATTACCCTTAAGTTGAAGTAGCACAAAAAACAAGACAAGAAAAGTAAAGATAAAGTGAGAATAGTTTAAACAAAATTTCCAAGACAACCAAAAAATGAAATGTGTGCCATTTTATTAGAAACTAGTACTTGACACTCAACTGCCAAGCCGAGATCTCATTGATTTGGTCTTGAAAAATACCTTCACTAGTGGTGGCAATTGATAATGATCTCCCACCAGCACAAATACTGAAGCAAACATCAAAGGGCCTAGGGATACCTGCAAAGTAACATATCCATTTCACCACAGTAATTTGAAGTTTTGGGGGTTGGTTCCTTGTCTTTTCTTTTCTTTGGGGCTGGGGTGGTGGTGGTACAGTTCAAATAGACAAAGTCTAGATAATGAAATCATACAGAAAGAAGAAGAAAGCCTAGATCTTAGATACTTAAACCAGAAAAATTACAAACCGGTAAGGTAGTTTGTCCAGCTTCATCCATAACACAAATGTCAAATCTCTTCCCGGAGAGCAACGGACTAGAGATTCCCAGACAAGTAACTGCAACAACTTTCACTTGGTCTAATCTTGACCTAATCTCTTCAACGCTCTTTATGTTCATCGCTGCAAAGAGACACTATTAAACCAAGAGGACATCACTTGACCAAAATGCAGCCTTTCATACTGACATCTAACTCTTACCTGAAAAACAGTGCCCCTTAACCTCTTCATGCACAGACTCATGTCTTCCGATGCGGATAAAATCAATATCCTGTAATGGCATAAAATGTAGAAAGGCATTGTAAAACATAGAAGAGGAACAGTCATATGATCATAGACGTAGAAAAACTATAAAATTTACTCCAAGTTTGCATCTAACAAACTAGCTTCACATATAATCCAGAATCCCCACCCCTTGCCCTCATTCTCCCCAACAAACTGCAGTAGCTTTGTTTAGCATATTAGGACACGCAATATAACCAGATAAGAAAATGAGACATATCTCTGCATCAATGATTCAAAACAAGTGAAGCATTGACATGAATAAGGTAACTTATACGATTATCTCCCTGTAACATGTCCAAACATACTCTTTAACTTATGGGTATGAGGTATGCCCATGAATTCTTACTATTTGAATATAGTCGCTAGGGTTCAATTGAAGAATCTCACACACGAGAAAGAAAGAGACAACTTTTTCATACTTTGGTCAAACTCCATGATAAGATAATTATGACATTATCATATAGTATTATCTTTCCACTTACACACCTCTAATGTTTTACATTACCACTTTGTTGGAGGTGTGACATTTCTTCCTCTTAAAACATTTAGATGTGTCTCTCCCGCTATTCCATATACTGAGAGCACATGTTGAAATCAAATCATGAAGCATCATGTTTTCTTATACTCCCTCCGTCCCAAACGTATTATCACAACATCAAAATATTTTTGTCCCAAATGAAATGGCCCTTTCATACTTGTACTTTATTTTAGTCCACTTTTACCTTTGCACATGCACTCACTCAAAGAGTTTAGGGAGTGGATTGGGAGGGGTGAGAATGGGTTTGGAAGGGGGTAATTATGGAAATTTATGTAAAATGAGTTAGTGACCAAAGACAATCTTAATCTATACAAAAAAACTAAAAGTGACAACACGTTTAGGACAGAGGGAGTACATAAGAAAGCAATTCTTAATCATAGGATAGGATGCATGAGTGGAAATGCAAACTCAATGAACTATATCAAACTAAAATTAAAATTCAGGCAGTGTTGCAAACAGAATTTCCCTGAAAATTCAAGTTTCTCAAAGACGATATTTTATCCTGAACTTGTAGGACGTAGTATCTAACCTAACCTGAGCTTTCAATTTGATGAGTAAATTGTCAACTGCAGAATTTGTGTAGGATGTAAGCAAAATGGTTGCACCTCTCATCAGCAAGGCTTTCACTGCATGAACCATGGTTGATGTTTTGCCTGTTCCAGGCATTCCAAGAATTAAAGCATAATCCTTGGTGGCAAGGATCTGAAAGAAAAAAAAATGCATCAATTAGATACATGCACATTTTGTAACTGATCACAACTAATGCCATTAGAATTGGTGAGAAGGGTGTTAATAGGGACCCGTACAACCTTTAGAATAGCTCTACGCTGATCTTCATTCAAGCTCTTCTGTGCCCAGACATAAGAGACAGCAGGATCTTGGCTGAATAAGCATCCGCTGTCAAATCTTGGAGCCTGCAGTAAACATATGGCAGGCAAGAGTGATAAAGATAAATAAAAAGCAATCAATTACAGAATCATTAACAAGAAGAACATTAAAGATTCACCAGTATCCACCTCAAGGTCGACAAGCATCTTCCTTAGACGAGAACTTTGGTCATTTTGCAGAAAGAGTTGAATGAGATTGAACCTTCAGTAACAAAATTTAAATCATAACCATAATCAGGTTCAAACGAATTAAAGTCTATAAATCATGGTGATAAAAAGCACGCATATAAGTGAAAAATGGTTGAAATGATACCGCATAGTTGAAAATGATGTCATAATTTCATCTTTGCCTATCCGCCAAAGAACAGTGGAGATGTCTTCTGACTCAGAACAATCAATACCCAGAATCCTTAGGCGCTTAGAAAACGAAACCTGAAAATGTTCAGAATAGCAGGCAAGATATCTCATTTTACTTATTTAATCAAGAACTGGACTGAGAAAAATATATAAACATCGACAACATATCTCATGCAAAGGGCATGCCCTACTTACAGAAACATGGATGGAACTGATGTCTGTTATAAACCCACTTGCAATGATTTGATTGGAAGACTCTGTGCTTAGTGTCTAGAAGCAACAAAGCAGGTATAAAATGTTTGTTAGCAGCACTGAAATTAGTTCAAATATTTGATATACAAAGAAAACGGAACATGCTAAATGACTCTTCAGGAATACAATTACAGCTCTATTAGTTATTTGCAACCCTATTGACAATAGCATTCACATATTAGATCACTATCCTAGCAATTAAAAGAATTACATTAACTTGCCTATGCACAACTACAATTTCACTTAGTTAATAAACTTTGTAGACCTAAATTTCTGAAGATATCGATATTGACAAAGTGCATTTCAGGCTAGGAGTTGAAACAGTACAGGCATTGGTGTGCAAGAAAAAGCATGCCCCAACAGTAGATCAGAATGTATTGCAACTATTCATAATAGCTTAAACTGAAATGAACAAACTTGGGCTTTTAACATCAATGCCCATGTTTAAAGAACCAGAAGCCATAGCTTATCAAGAAGAGCTAGACTGCCATCAAAAGCTGTAATAATGAATGCAAAATTTTGAAGCAATGCCGTATGCTTTTAGAATTTATTAGACAGCTTGAAAGACATGTTTCTCTGAACCGGATAAGAATAGCATTCATCTAACATTGATTCAGAAAACCTCACGTCAACTACAAGAGAGAAAGCATACCACATAGTCTCCACTTTTAAGTGTACAATCTAGATCATCTGCAGGAGAAGAAACAGATTTACTGTAAACATTATTAGAATCTCCCGACTTTTGAGCAGATGAACTTCTGCATACAAAACGATATACGAATCTGTTGTCATCATCCTTTTTCTGATTTTGGGCCTCATCCAGGATGAGGGATGTGAGAACATTTTTCAAATGGCCATCCTTCTCATTGTGTGATTTCCAGATATCTTTCTTCGTAAGCTGAATATGATATGATGAATGATTTAATACAAACATGAGCCAAATACCATTTCCATGCCACATAATATACAAATTAAGGATAGTGCCTTAAAAAATTTACTACCTGCATTTCTTTAGTTTCGAGGTCAACTAAACGCTCCCAGTGCCTGAGGAAAGCAAAATGAACATCTGAAAGATGTTGGATCTTCGTCTCAAACAAATCCCCTAATCCACTAGCCTCCACATCTCCACCTAGTGCCTGCAGCCAAAACCAAGTAACAGATGGCACAAGCTTCAGATGTTGGTATTATTTGTCCATATAAAAGCAAATCATATGCACCCTTCCAGATGTCTATCTGAACTCCACAAACAGAAGCCAAATCTTAGTTTGTGTTTATGTAGATGGAATTACTCTTCCTCTCTAAGTAGTTAAACAAGGACCTACATGTATCTTAAATAGTTAACTGATGAGAATATTAGTCATTATTTTGTTATTCCACACAAGATGGATTTTGTGTAAAGGGTTTTCATTTGGGATTATTTTTTTCATCAGTTTCTGCATTTTTTTTTTTATTTTATAAAATTCTGCATAATTTATGTTCTTATTTCTTTGTAAAATTAATATATTAATAATATATTGGGAAAAAAATAGTTATAAAAAAATATTCATAAAAATATTACTTTCTGGAAAAGGTTTTTTCAACTTATAAATACGAGTAGTTTTTTTTAAGAACTCCTTTCACTATGATATGATGAGAGGAAATAACTAAGATGAGAACCTCTTGAATCCAAAACATAAATCAAAGATCAAAGAAGTACAGATTCTCCTAACCCCTTAATGCTCTAAAAGCACAAACCACAAAGGCCACGCATTCTACCAAAAGTATAAAACGAGAAACTAACTCCCACACACTTAGCTCAAGTGCTCAGACATGAGTTAGATGGAATCAGACAACTGCCCTTAAAATTTTCCTAACTATCTCATCTGATGACTAACATTTATGCTTGAAGATCCCTGAATTACTCTCCTCCAAGATCAGGTACAAGACAGCAGCTACACCGGCCCTTCAAATCTTCATTATATGGGAGCTGCCTTTGAAGATCTTGCAACATATTAATGCTTTGTTCCTTTACACTAATGATATTATATATTCACTTTTTCTCACATTTGTCTACTTTTTCCAATTCTCTCTTCAAATATCAGATATTCATTCCAGAAGAACAAAAGGTAAAACTTCTGTTTTAAAAAGTGAAAGTTTTTTAACTTTTCTTTTTATCAGTTACATAAATTAAAATTTTAATAAGAATTATATTGGTTTCTAAATAAAAGTTTTTCAACTATTAGTACATAAATAAACTATTAATCCCTCTGTCCAAAAAGAATGTTGTGTTTCTCCGGGCATCAAGATTAAGGTAATATGGTAAGATAGACATGGAGAGAGAGAGAGAGAGAGAGATGAGAGGGGAAAATAAGAGTAATAAGGTAACATAAGTATGGACAAGTTCCCTACAAGGAAATGTAACAATTATTTTACAACTTCCTAAAAGGAAAAGATAGCAATATTTTAGGGACGGAGGAGTAGCTTCCAAATGACATTTGATTTTCAATAGAAAACAGTGGTGAAAATAAGAAAAAGGTCAAATCTAATCACAAACATAATGCCAAAGGAAAGCCGCCTTATTTACATTGGTTTCAGGCTGCCATTCGCAAGGCAACTTAAACTGAATTCTGAAGTGTAGATAATGGAACGTGAACAATCTTAACCTGGAACTACTCATGTCGACTTCCTACTTAAAAGAGAGACAGAATAAGACAAAATGACAATATGGAAAGAAACTTGCAAACATATGCATGGTTTACCTTATGGTAGATACTACAAACATCAAGATGACGGCAGCCATTGCACACACTTAGAACCTACCGGCAAAAAGTGAAAATGTGATATTAGTTTGAATGTCCTTTCACTAAATTAGTGCAAATGTTCAAGTTCTTGTTAATTTCATCTGTTGTCATACTTGCAACATAGGAGGAAGTTTCTGCGTTGTTGATGCTTTAAGAATATCACTTGCAAGCTCATTCCGCCTTATGATAAGCCCAACCAAATCAGATCGTCGAACAGCAATTCCCTAGACCCAGATTCAATAAATGCTTAGTTGTCTTAAAAAATGGAGATCAAAAGAGATACCAGAAGCTACTCACGCTGACCAAAAGAAAAATGAAAAAATAAACAAAGCTCTAATAACTACCTGTGTTTGGTCTGACCGGAGATAATATAGAAGACCAAAATCAATATGCTTCAGGTACCTGAAAGGGTAGACAAAGAGATGAATGAAAGTTTGACAGACATTTTTTATTTTGACAAGCATCAATATGCTGCATGGACCCAGGAGATGGAAATGAAAGACAGATAAACTAACTTACTTTTCAGACATTAGTAGAGTGTACAAGATCACTTGAGCACTATGTTCCATTGATGACTGCATTTCAAACAGAAAAAGTTGAGCAAGTGATAGCAATACGTATGATCACCAAGGAGCACAGAAAAGCAAAAATACCTCAAATGGTTCTGAAACCAATGAAAAAAAAATTGTAAATTAGTTATTCTACACTTGCCTGACCACTGGGCATTTTTCCAGTTTTAAATTCCAACGGGATAATTTTCTCATCAGCTTCACTTTCTCCACAATCAACTTTCACTTTGATGGAAGCATCAACAATGCCTTTCAAACCATATTTTGGCGCCCATGTCATTTCTTCAATATCAAGTACCTATCATATTAGCTATAATAATCACCATCCTTCTTTTAGTGTAGGAGAGAAGAGAATGTTAGATACTCTATCTTTAATTTACTTTTTGGATATCTGTGAGTGCTTTAGATGAGAAGTGCACCAGGTTCTAAAATTAAGCTGGAAATATAAAGTTGCTTTCTACGGAACGATGTAACCTTTCCATATATCTAAAAATGCAGGAACATCTTCAAGAGAAGATGAAGTCATTGAGACACAGGTATCACTCTCTAGTACTAATATTAAAGATAAATTTGCAGCTTACAGTTAACAAATTCACTACCCAAAATGCTAAGAAATTGCTTGGAGGAACAAGAATATGATACCTCAGATATCTTGACCTTTTTCTGTCCATTTTGAAACCCAAAATCAATACTGCTGCCACCAGCATCCTACCAAGAACATGACTGTTAGGTTGCAAAAAGAAAGCAATCTGGATCATGTGAAGGCATCCATTTCCATGTACATTTAACAGTTCTTATCCCCCTTCCTATAGTTAGATCGTTCAAAACCAATTGGGGGAAAGAAAAACAGCTATCACCACAACATGTTCATTAAACCCTTGACTTAATCACGTCCGGCTTTACCTGTTAACACCTGTCTAGGAAAGTTCAAAGACGCATAAAAAGCACAATACTACTTTAATTTTTAACGATTTAAACCTCTCCCACAAGACATTAGAAGCCAGATGTCAACAATTCTTCCTTGAGGAATACACTCCAAGTAAAACCTTCCATCCAAAAGTCAATTGTTTGCAAATAGTGATGGGGTTTCAGCATGTACCAGGTAGCATAATGATAGGGCTTGGGCTTTCTCAGGCTCCAAGAGAAAGAAAAGAATTATCTCAAAAACATCGTCCCCAAAAGAATGCAAGTTGTTATGATACAGTCATGAATACATGAATATCGAGTCATTGACTTAAGTCCAACCAAATAGGATTTATATATGTTGTCATACATGAATCTCGATCACTTGTCCCCAATTCTCATGTTTCCTTCTTGTCCCCTACTATAAATATTTATTGGTGTTAACTAATCTGTTAAGTTTTCAACGGAACAAGTAATAAATGTTAAATAAATATAGTTGGGGACAGTTCTGGACTCCCACATTGTTAGCATTTCCCTTTTAATGAACTTTTAACTTTTTTCTCCAAAATTTTCCAAAAGAGCACATAACATAAACATAGTTCAAACCAACTATCCCACTTTTTGGTGTTCCCTCCATGTCCCCTAACATAAATGATTAACAGTGTCAAATGCAACTTTTTATGATACAGTCAACTCATAGTCCCCAGGAAAGTCTCAGGGTCAAATGCAAAATCTCATTCAAACAGCGGTACATAGACATGCCTCCTGCAAATTTAGAGCTGAAAAATGGCGGCCTTATGAACACTCAGTCATGAATACAGGCACCTTCGAACTACAATTTTACTGAAAGCTAAATCTAATTTATGTACATAATATTTGCATTATCATCCTCAGTTAAGTCACAAGGGACCACATAGAATTTCAGCTAACCTGTGAAACCTTAAAGAGGATGACCCAATTTACTATATTTGGAATGGCCTCAGTCAGAGTCTTGTACATTTCACTCTCATTTACTGCAGATTCAGCAAGAAACTTGATTAGAAACGCTACTACTCATCAAAATACCATCAGAAGAATCAGTGTTAAGACAAGTTGCATGATACATGATTGTGATATTTGTTGCATAAATACAATTAAACAGACCACAAAACATACTGGTGTGACAGAAATTGAACAATAATATATTTCAACCTCCACATGCATACAAGCTTTCCATGTTTCTCTGGAGCACTATTCTTGCATACTCTTCCAAAAATTTAACCGTGGGTGACTCATGCAAGAGTCCTGCCTGCAAATGAAACTGAAGTATGACTAATAATGCTCGATTCTGAAACCCTCCCGATAATCGTGAAAAGAAAGAAAATTCAGGGGACTGTTCTTTGTGACAATACCTGAAAAATCTGGTGAAGCAAGGTACCAATAAGCGCATAAGTAGAATGCTCAGAGCTTCTTAGCCTCTCATCTAGGACTGTTCTCCTTGAACAAGTGAAGCTAGCTGCAACCTGCAAACATTTTTTCTTAATTGTGACATACCAGGACATAGAAATGCAAGCCTTTAATCAGCCAAAAGCACCTGAGGCACTCTAAGCTTCTATTATCATGCTAACATGCTCAAAAGGATGCAGTTGAGAGAATTACTCTTGTTCCAGAGACCAATAAATCCGGGTGAACGATGAGAAAGTTCTGAACATGGTTCACATTGCATCTTCCCATCTCATCAAACACACCAATGACATTGACAGTGTCCCCAGGAGTTACCACAGAATAACACCTAAATCAATTTAAGTTTGAATAAAGAAGGTTTTTCCCACAGAAACCTTTCTTTAAAAGAACAATGAGGCCAATGCTCTCAAAATAGAAATCTCTCGAATGAATGGCTAATAAGAATTACGTTAAAGTAACATGTATGTTTCCAACCATAATTATAATTTTCGTAAAATCAATTTATATCATACCACTCATCCCATAAGTAAACAGCGCGCTCCACTCCAGTCTGCTCATTTACCAAGCGAAGAACCTGAAGGGCAATACATGACCTTAACTACAGTAACTAAATTTAAAGATGCAGAATGACTGAATGAATGGGAAAAATAGATAGGAACCTTGTGCACATTTTGGCCAGTAGAGCCGATGGGATTTTGATGCTTCTCAGATACCTTTAACAACATAAATCACAAAAGATAATAAGGCCATGGATTCTCCATTTAAAGAGACTATAACATGTAAATTTATAATAATTGATGGAAAACATACCTCTAAGACCAGAAAAAAGTTATCAGAAATGGTTTTAACAACTTTATTTTGAACACCCACTTTGATTCTTTTTGATATACTATTGTCTGTAAAAAGTTCTTCAGAAGAACTTTTATCATTAACTTCAGTTGACAGTTGTCTTAATCCATCAGAAACTGAATCTTCAGCAGAAATGACGCCTTCTACTTGATCCAGAAGTTCCAGTAAGGTCTACAGCACAACACATAAGTCAATGTTAATACTGACCACATAACCAGTGAATATACTAGAATTATAGTATACTACTTCATAGCATGAGATAATTTGGTCAATGGTGGAATAGCATGGTACATTTCAAGCATCATAAATAGCTATAGTTGTAGTTCAGGAAGCATTAACTTGAACAGGAAAAACTCTATAATCAAGAGACATTCACATGATAAAACCTTTTTGTGTTCCCTTGAACCCAGCTGATCTGGTACTTCATTACATGCAACACCATCCGAAACCTGCATTTATAGAATTCTTGATTCAATAAGAAAGAAGATATACAGAGCAGTAACAAACACAGAACTTGCAACTTTGGCTTCTTTCTTATCAGGGAAAAGGAAAAAGAAGGTACACTTTTTAACATAGTTGTTCCCTAATATACTGACACTTAAGGCACCTGTCTTACCAAAACACGATGAGTTCTAAACACCATATATCCACAAAGCGCTTATTTTTCTCTGTTTATTTTTTTATTTTTTCTTTCATTCTGCTGTCAAGACTTGTTGCACCCAACTTGCAAAACTACTAGCACATATCCATCATTTCAATCTTTCCCTTGAATCATAACCTCAGAGCCAGAGTCACTTCATGTTCTCCCACTATTCACCCTCAAGTCTTGTCTAAAGAAAATGAAAACAATGATTTTTCATATAAGCCTATTACAAAGAAACTTGTTACCCTGCTGCTGCAATAGGAGAGAGACGGAGGTGTTCTGAATGGACTCTCTTTACTAGCTAAAGATGTATTCTTTTCAGCATCTGGTTCAATCTCATGACTAGGTTTGACCCTTTTAAAGCCAACTCTGCTCCCTGAAACAAAAGATGCTTCAGAAGCTTTTGCTGGGGGTGAAAAAAGCTTCTTGTCCACCTTCATAACCACATATGAGCTTGCATTTAGACTCCATTTCAAGCACTTTCAATGCAAATTGAGAAGACTGCTATAAATTAGAAGCGTCAAATTAAAGTGCAATCATACCTTGTTTTGGGAGCATTGCCTTATAATGATAGAGTTGTGCCTTGCTGATTCAGCCAACACTTTTATCACCTCTGGCATACGCTTCGAGACGGCCTGGAGTCTTTCATCAACGGGAGAAATCCTCCATGTGACATCATCTCCTCCATCGTCTTGGCTCTGCTTGATCAACTGATTAGAACGAACACATGTAAAAATGCATATCCAAAGGAACTCAGCCGACGCCACAAGCACATACTACTACTAAAGTAAGAAATTTGAGCGATGCCCATTTAAGGAGATATCCTGGAAGATAATCTACTGAAATAAAAATGATAAAAGCCCGTATAGATAACTAACCATCCCAGGAGAGAACTTGAAGCGCTTGCGAGGCGCGGACTTGGATATTTCAGGCGAAGCGTCTGCATCAGTCTCCACAAGCATCAGATCTCCTGGAGGAGTGTTCTGAGGATGCGACCCGTTTTCAGGTTCTGGAGGCGGTAAAACTACTGAATTCGAAGTGGGTTCGCGGCTATTACAACAATCAGCCGTCAAATCGGAAGACCCATTTCCAGGTTTCGATTTCGGACACGAAGAAGGCTCGGCGTCGGAAGCAAAAGAAGAAGAAGAGCGGTTCTGGGTATGGCGCTCGAAGAAATGCTGGATTCCGAACTTGGAAGGCTGAGACTGTTGAATCGACTTCTTAGACGAAGTCGACGAGCTCGGTTTCTTCCTCGGCGGCATTGCTGGGGCGGTGGTTCCTCAGCCGGAGAAGGTAGAGAAAATGAGAGAGAAGACGGTCTTCAGTACTCCATTTTTGTGATTTTCATTTTTCCCGCCGAAAACTGTAGTTCTGATTCAGTGCATCGCACAGACAGTCATCTTCATGCTTCAGCTAAAGCAGGGACATATAGGTTATGATCGTTTTGGGCTCCAATACTGATAGACCTGGCCCAGATCTGATTTTTGGATTATGGGTATGTTTATGCTAATTGTTCTTTTAAAAAAGGGTTTAAGGCTAAACATGTCATCAATGTATACAAAATTTCTAAATTTATTATTTAATTTCAACATAGAGCGATAGTGTTATCCATATTTTGAGATTAACGAAAGTTGTCCTTGTTGGTTTGATGATGTCAGATAACGTGACACAAACATTAGTTTTTATTACATGACAAGACGAAGTTTGTTGACGTGGATTTGACGATAAAATAGAAGAGTAAATACTCTAACCCTATCCCTAAACTCTCATACAATCTCTCTAATTTCTCCAGCAATTCTTGCATCAGACACGAAAAATTACCTCAATACCTTTCTATTTTACAGTCAAATCCACATCAACAAACTCCATCATGTCACGTAATAAAAATTAACGATTTGGTCATGTCATCTGGCACCATCAAGCCAGTAGTGACGATTTTATCGCAGTTTCAAAACATAGATAGCACTATCACTCCAAAATGAAGTTAAATGGTAAATTTAGAAATTTTATATATTTTTGTAGAAATTTTATATATTTTTGTAGAAATTTTACCCTTAAATCCTTTAAAATTTTACAGAGAAAAAAGTTACTTACAAATTTTTTTAAAAAATGTTTTGGTGCAGTGTGATGGACGATCACTGCAGCTTCGGGCAAACTGACATCACGAAGTCATTGCGTCGTGCAGTGACGAACCCAAGATTTTTCAAAATGGGGGTCCGTTTATATATTCCAATGTACATTACTTTCTTTGTCCGAATTTTTTGCAACATATTGATTTAGTTTAGGTATTAAAGTGGAAAAAAATGGCTTTTAGTTTCCTAATCCTACTTCTTTTTTTATATATTGTACGATGTTGTTAGATGATAAACAAAGAAATAAATACTAAAATTAACTATAAGAATGAATAGTCTAATAAAAAATGCGAACCATTAGAAAACTGATGAGAAAAAACATATCTATAAACTAAAATGACCAACATTGACTATATTTTATCATTTTTTATACATCATTCCATCTTGTGAAACTTGTAGAATGAATCAAATATAAACTATAGAAATAATGTTATAAAAAATAGAGGGTCCATTACAATTTTTAAGATATTTTATTAATAAATTATATACTAAATATACATATTATTAAAAAAAAGGGAGGGTCCATGGACCCCCTTTGTTCAATGTAGGTCCGCCTATGGCATCATGTGTTGAAGGTCCAAATCGAAGGGGAGGACAAGTGCTTCTTCTTGCAATATGAGGACTTGGTTGAGTTTTGCTTTATCTCTGACATGATCAACCATGTTGACACAAAGTGTTTTTATCCGGTTGCGGTTGCTGGTGTTGCTCCTCAATTTGGTGATTGGTTGCGGTTTAAGGGGCGCCTCAACTGCTCAGCTTTGGTCAGAAGGATGGTTAAGCCATTAATGCAGTTGTTTGTGATGGTGTAAAGGCGGTTGTGGATGAGACTCGGGTGCATGATGATGATGTGAGGGGGCTGTCAATGAACCTCAAGTGCATGTTGGTGGTGTAGTGGATGTATCTTCTGCACTGGTTCTGGTTGTCTCCTCCATGGTGCCCGCGGATGGGATCAGGGTTGTAGTTCTTGCTCTGCTAGGAGGGGTGGTCTTAATGCCTATGTTGTCTCTCTAGTGGCGCTTACAGGCGAGCTCTGGTGTAGGTTTAAGGAAGGATCACTTCCCGGGTTTAGATGTTAGTGGGTCAGTGGCTATTGTCGGGCTTCGAAGAAACTTTGGATTTCAGACGCAATAGTGATGACAGTTGAGTGCAACTTGCTTGGGTTGAGGGACTCTCAGCCTCCAGGCGATCCCAGTTGATTCACCTCTGCTAGTTTTTGGGTGTGAGTGCCAATCTTTTTTTGTTTCCTTATGTTGGTGCTTGGACGCTCTCATTTTTTGCTTTAGTTTATTTTATTTTGCTTGGTAGTTGCTAGTGTCGTGGGGGCAGCTGTTATTCCCTTGCAGGTTATGTTCCCATTTTTCTGTTAACGCATCGCCGTGATGCACTGACACAATTTTACTCAGTTGGAGCATGTTAGGGGTGTCGAGAGCATTACTCGTTACATTCTCAATGGGCCAATGGTTTTCATGGTGTTTTTTTGGCATTTTTAGACATTTTTGAAACTTTTGGTGGTCGGGTCCTGTTGTTGGGTTAAACATTGTGTTTATTGGTCCTTAATCTTTCTGCTTTAGTGCGTATGTGCTTCTTTGAGGTGTTTTTTTAGAGAGTGTTGCAAGATTTTCTAAAAAAATGTACTCCCTTCATATGCATCTTAGAAATGTTGAACTGTTTCATTTTCATTATTTAATCTATAATTTTTTCTCAACACATTTTGATATAGAAATTAAATACATTTCAAAAGTGTGATTTGAACATAGTCAAGAGAGAAAAGCGAATGAGCGATAACAAGTTAGTTTTGGCGTATGTAAGGGTGTCAATTGGGCGGCTCAGGTCGGGTTCATGTCGGGTCATTCAGATTTTGGGTTATTTCGGGTTGAGCTGTTTTCGGGTCAGGTCGGGTTATGGTCATTTCGGGTTGAGCTGACCTCGGGTCAGGTCGAGTTTAGGTTCGGGTTATTCGGGTTCGGGTCGTCATCAGGTTGAGTTTATTTCGGGTCAGGTCGGGTTCGGGTTCAGGTCATTCAGGTTTCGGGTTGTTTCAGTCTCGGGTTTCTTTGGGTCCAAGTTTGGGTTTCTTCGGGTCCAAGTTCGAGTTTCTTCGGATCAAATTTAGGGTTTCTTCGGGTCCAAGTTCGGGTTTCTTTTGGTCCAAATTCGGGTTTCTATGGGTCCAAGTTCGAGTTTCATCGGTCCAAGTTCGAGTAGCTGAAATTTTCAAATTAAACTCTTTATATTTATATTTTTTTTATTAAAAATAATGCTACGTATTTTATATATATACAACAATGATATACTAAAAAAATTATTCACACATTTTTATCTCCCGTTTTCATTGGAGTTCAAAATAAATCTATTTTGCGAAGTCGTTCTAACTAAATTGTAGAGAATGTAGACATTGTTCCAACAAAATTGGAAATTGAATATTTCTCCAATAATTTTTGAAATTGGACATTCCTCAAATAAAATAGGAGATTAGTTCCTCCAACAAAATTGAAAATTGTACATTGATCCAACAAAATTGGAGATTCCACATTCTTTCAAAAAAATTAGAAATATTGTCAATTTGTAATACAATAATTTTTTAAATTGGACATTACTCCAACAAAATTGAAGATTGCACATTATTCCAAAAGATTAAAAATATTGTCAATTTGTAATACAATAATTTTGGAAATTGAAAATTTCACCAACAAAATTGGAGATTGCACGTTATTCCAAAAGATTAGAATTTGGATATTGTTAAATTGTCACAACAAAATTAAAA
Organism: Daphne laureola; assembly: GCA_038382905.1. NCBI lineage: Eukaryota > Viridiplantae > Streptophyta > Magnoliopsida > Malvales > Thymelaeaceae > Daphne > Daphne laureola. The sequence continues at coordinate 16,167 of JBBYHH010525581.1, forward strand.
ATAGAACATTGCTCCAAAATTTTTAGAAATTAGGAATTCCTCCAATAAAATTGGATATTAGATATTCTTCCAACAAAATTGAAAATTGGATATTGCTCCAACAAAATTGAAAATTGCACATTATTATAAAAATTTAGAATTTGAACATTGTTAATTTATCACAACAAAATTGAAAATGGAACATTGCTCAAACAACTTTGAAAATTAGGAATTCCTTCAATAAAATTGGATATTAGATATTCTTCCAATAAAATTGGAAATTGGATATTGCTTCAAAAAAATTGGAGATTGCACATTATTCCAAAACATTAGAATTTAGACATTCTTAAATTGTCACAAATAATTGAAAATTGAACATTACTCCAATAACTTTGAAAATTAGAAATTCATTCAATAAAATTGGATATTAGATATTCTTCTAATAAAATTGGAAATTGGATATTGCCCATTATTCTAAAAATTTAGAATTTGGACATTGTCAATTTATCATAACAAAATTGAAAATGAAACATTACTCCAACAACTTTTGAAATTAGGAATTCTTCCAATAAAATTGGATATTAGATATTCTTCCAACAAAACTGGAAATTGCATATTCTTTCAATAAAATTGGAAATTGGATTCGGGTTAATCGGGTTCGGGATTCGGGTCAGGTTCGGATTCGGGTTAATCAGGTTCGAGATTCGGATCAGGTCGGGTTCGAGTCATGGGTTCATCGGGTTCGGGTCATTCGAGTTTCGGATTATTTCGGGTTGAAATAGTTTCGGGTCAGGTCAGGTTCGAGTTCGGGTCATTCGGGTTTCAGGTTCATTCGGGTCGAGACATTTTCGGGTCAGGTCGGGTTCAGGTTCAGGTCAGGTCAGGTTTCGGGTCATTAGCTTTTTTTATCAACTCGAGTCAGGTCAGGTCAGGTTCGGGCTGGTTAATCAGGTCGAGTCAGCTTTTGACATCCCTACATTCTGTGGAGAATTTACCCCTGCAATAAAACATTACTGGCATTCTCACTTCAAAATGAATTTTAGTGGCAAATTTAGACATTTCATAAATTTTGGTGACAATATTACCCTTTACCTTTTTTTATTCGTAAAAAAACACCAAATTTATTGTCCCTTTTTGTAAAATTATAAAACAAAAATGACAATACATTTGGAACGGAGATAGTATAGTACTCCTTCCGTCCGCCAAAAAATATATCGTTTGACTTTATTATTTCAATATTCAATTTTTGACTCAAATTTTAATAAAGATAAACAATATAAAAAAATTAAGAAAAAATATATTTACAAAATTTGGATATCAAATTATGATTCATATGTGAATTTTCTAGTTTTTAATGTATAAATATATGTGAAAATAAATTATAGATTAAATACTGTAAAATTATCAAAATAAATATATTTTTTTACGGATGGAGGGAGTATTATTTTCAAGGATGTTGGACACACTCTTGAACATTCTTCTATTAAAATTTGTTATGCAATTGTTTTTGTAGGCTAACTTGATTTTAGGTTCATCAAACTGAATACGTGAGCAGTATTTAATGTGAAAATATAAAGAAAGTATCTAAAATAACTATTCATAACATTTTCCTATTTAACCAACTATTTATTCTTCAGAGCAAATTCTTTTTTATGCTTGGACATATGTATACCTACTAACAGAAAATATTAAATTGAAATATTCTGTTAGTGAGAGCATTACAACAAATACATGATACAAAGACAACTATATTTATTTTTAAATGTCTTTTATGTGCCTCTAAAAGTTTTGTTCACAAAAATTACAATTATCCCCTATATTGCTATTGCTAAAAGTCTTTAGAAACAGATAGAAGACAGTTAAATTTATTCTTTTAGAATTGATATCAGCGACAATTTAATGTGTTCTTAATAAAATGAATAAGTTATGCTTTTTTTACATATATTATCGGAACATTTATATTGGTTGCAAAATAGTGTTCGTCCCTTTTCCCACCAATTTTTTTTAATACTTTTTCTTACTTTCCTTCGTCTCTTTCCCCTCTCACCTTTAGAAACAGATATTTCCTTCAACTCCTCCACCATTGCATCTTAATTAAATTAGAGACAACCTAAGGACTCGAACCCTCATGGTTAATGTGATTAATGTTAGAATGTGCCTTGAAGCGGTTAAAATCTCCTTTGAATAACTCGATCGGGGTATTTGTTATTTTATGCTAAAGTTATATGTTTGGGCCTATTTTCTAGGTTTTTTCGCATCTGTTAGTAAGAGTACTATATAAACTCTATAGGTCATAACCTAGCCGTATTCTGCATTCTGTATTTCTCAAGATCAATAAAGCTTTCATCTCCTCTACCCGTGGATGTAGCTAACACACTGTTAGTGAACCACGTTAAATTCTGTGTTCATTATTTACGTTCTTAATCATCTTTCTTGCATCCGTTATAACAAACTGGTATCAGAGCCGGATTTGTCTAGGGTTTGAAATCTGGTGAGAAAGATGTTTGGTTTGAACGTGAAGATTGACAAATTCACGGGGATGAATAGTTTCAGTTTATGGCAGATCAAGATGCGAGCCATGTTGAAACAACAAGGGATGTGGGCACCGCTTGCCAGGAAGCCGGTGGATCCAATAACCGCTGAGTTGGCCATTCTGGAGGAGAAGGCACACTCGACGATTATGCTGTGTCTTGTAAATGATATTATCACCGAGATCGGGGAGGAGGAAACCGCGCAAGGTCTATGGGTTAAGCTCGAGGGTCTTTATATGACTAAATCCTTAACCAATAAGTTGCTTCTAAATCAACGTCTGTTTAGTCTGCGAATGCATGGAGGTACTCCTCTCCGAGATCACTTAGATCAATTAAACACAATCTTATTAGAATTTTATGCACATTGCTCTAGTTGCTGATGAGCACATGCATCACAACGATGTGTGGATTCTAGATTCTGGGGCATCTTATCATATATGTCCTGTAGAAATTTTTGTCGTACCAAGATACTTTTGAGATGATACTTGTGCTTGTGAAGCTAAGTGAGAGCTCAAAGTTATCTAGAAGTAGCTCACTTTAGCTCACATCAGCTATAAGTAGCTGGACTTATAGCTGGACTTAGCTCATCTTAGATCTAGGTTAGCTATAAGTAGCTTACCTTAGTTTAACTCCAGCTATATGTAGCTGTACATAGCTCAAGTTAGCTCAAGTCAGCTCACTACAGCTCACAGGAGTTGGTAGTAGCTAGACTTCAGCTCATTCCAG
>JBBYHH010525582.1:0-10965 GCA_038382905.1 Daphne laureola
AGGGAATGTGATACATGTGTTGGGACAGATGAGAGCATTGCTCAACAGTATCTGGACTGGATGATCAGGCAGGTCAACCTCAAGGGGGAAATTGCGAGATCGCACAGACAGGATCCACTGATCCTACATATGCCGATGTGGGTGATGATGGGGATGATTCTGATGAAGAATTCTATGACGCTCACATTGATGAGGAAGACGATTATCCGAATTTGAGTGAAGCGGATGTGAGTGTACATCCTCAACAGCAGCAGGTATGACGCAGGGTGGTCCGTAATGATGATGAGGATATATCGAGAGCTCAGAGACTACGGTCGGAGAGCTCTACTGATTCTGGCAGGTTGACCTTAATGGAACGCTTTCAGCGTTTCACACCTCCAAGGTTCACCGGTAAGGGCTCGGTAGAACTAGCTGAGACTTGGTACAAGGATATGGACAGACTGCTTGGGAGACTTAGCTTTCCTGTAGATGATATGGTGTCATTGGATACTTTCTACATGCAAGACTGGGCTTCTGATTGGTGGGATTCTGTAGTTGCCACCAGGAAGATAAACTTTGAGCGCCGTGGGCAGAAAGGCCCCGATATGACATGGGACAAATTCTCTCATCTCTTTCATGAGAGGTGGGTAGGATATCCTGTGAGATACCACCGACAGCTTGAGTTTGATGCATTAGAGTAGGGAGACAAGTCCATTGTGGACTACGAGCACGAGTTTGAACGGCTAGTGCGCTATGTCCCCAACTATTACACTGATGAAGAGCAAAAGGCCAAGAGGTTCATGAGAGGTCTGAAAACTGAGATCCGGAAGTACATGGCACCCTTGGATATCATGAGATACCATGAGGCAATGCAGAAAGCTCAGAAGATTGAGAATGAAGGTATTGATACCCGATCTGCGACACTAGCGTCATGACCTATGGGGAGAGGATCAGGTTCTGGACCGCCACGTTCTGGTAGAGGCGGTGGAAGTTCAAGTAGGCAGTCACAGCGCGACAAGGGAAAGGGTAAGGCACCGGCCGACAACTCATGGTTCTGTAAACCTTGCAATCGGCGTCATGTTGGCCCGGTATGCTAGTGACAATCGGGCATGTGCCTCAGATGTGGTTCGACAGAACATTGGGTGAAAGATTACCCACAGACTCAGTTACAAGAAGCACCGGTACAACAGAGAGGACAACCAAATATGCCTCACGGGCGCGGAGCACCACAAGGGGGTCCAAGACCACAGGTACCAAGACAATAAACCCAGCCACCAGCGCAGCAGCAGGCAAGGCCGGGGCATGTTTTTCAAATTCAGCGGGGTGCAACAGTAGCCCAACGAGGGGCATTGAAAGGTACTTTATCTTTGAATGACATTCCAGTATGTGCATTGTTTGATACTGGTGCATCTATATCCATTGTATCACAGAAGTGTGCAACCATGTTGAAACTTCCTGTGACATATCTACCTGATCTGTTTCTGGTACGTACCACCAGAAGTCAGTTTTTGTTCAGCAACAAGCTTATAAGGGGTTGTACACTGACTGTTGGCGAGCACCACATACCGACGGATCTGTTGGTGTTGAATACACCAGAGTATGATGTTATACTCAGCATGGATTGGATTTCAAAGAACCCTATACATATCGATTGTTCCAAGCATCATATAGTGGTTGCGGATCAAGTTGTACCACTTTCTGCACCACCAGATGTTGATATCGTGAGGAAAAGCATGGAACTGCAAGTGTTGGATCGAATACCTGTGGCTAACGAAAGGAAGTACCTTGGGCGTAATGATGCAGCTACATGAATGGAATTAGATAAAATTCCCATTGTGAGATACTTTCGACAGGTTTTTCCTGAAGAACTACCAGAAGTACCACCTGAGCGGGAAGTAACATTTGAAATAGTTTTGCAACCGGGAACTACTCCTATATCGATTCCTGCTTATCGGATGCCGATAGTGGATATGAACGAACTTAAGAAACAGCTCGATGAGCTACTAGAGAAGGGGTTCATACGACCGAGTACATCACTGTGAGGTGCCCCGGTGTTGTTTGTTAAGAAGAAGGATGTGACACTGCATTTATGTATTGACTATAAGAGGCTGAATGCGGTGACAATTAAGAATAAGTATTCATTACCAAGGATTGATGATCTATTTGATCAGCTCCGAGGAGCTAAGGTATTTTCCAAGATTGATCTCCGGTCAGGTTATTTTCAAATGCGCGTGAAGAAGGAAGATATTTCTAAGACCGCCTTTCACACGTGTTACGGGCAATATGAGTATACCGTCATTCCATTTGGGTTGACGAATACACCGGCAGCCTTCATGAATCTGATGAATGAAGTGTTCCTCCCTTATTTGGATAACTTCATGGTGGTCTTCATCGATGACATATTGATTTATTCTCCCGATCAAGATTCCAACCAAGAACACTTGAGAATCGTATTAGAAACTTTATGGAAGAAGCAATTATATTCCAAGGTCTCTAAGTGTGATTTTTTGAAGCAAGAAGTGGTTGTTTTTGGCCACATTATCGGAGGAAATGGGATTTTAGTCGACCCTGAGAAGATCAGGGCGGTATAGGAATGGACGCGGCCCCGGTCAGTGAAGGACATAAGGATTTTCTTGGGATTAGCTGGCTACTATCGTAGGTTTGTTCCAGTATTCTCAGTTTTGGCCGCACCATTGACCCAATTGACACGGAAGGGATATGCATTTGTATGGTCTGAAGCTTGTGAACAGAGTTTTCGAGAACTGAAGCAAAGATTGACTCAGACACCGGTACTGGTTCTAGCAGACCCGACCCAGCCCTATGTTATCTATACTGATGCATCCGGAACAGGCTTAGGTTATGTGTTATTGAAAAATCAGTAAGTGATTGCTTATGGATTGAGACAACTGCGATCACATGAGCAAAACTATCCCATGCATGATCTGGAACTAGCTACTGTTGTCTATGCCTTAAAGAAATGGAGACATTACGTACTTGGTAATAAATTTCAGATCTTCACCGACCGTAAGAGTTTGAAATATCTATTCACGCAGAAAGATCTGAATATGCAACAGAGAATGTGGCTCAAATACATGAAAGATTATGGCTGTAGTATCTATTACACCGCTGGAAAGGGAAACAACGTGGCTGATGCGTTGACCCGAATGTATACAGGGGTGGTTAAGGGTGGAGATACGGAGAATCAAACTGAAGATATGGATTTAAAGGCATTGTGGCATAGATGGCAATTGTGGGAACTGGATCACGTATGTACCTTGACGATTCTGTCATCTTCGGTAGACAGGATTCGGGAAACTCAGATTAAGGACCCAAATTTGACGCAACTAACGGGTGAGAGCAAGAGCGCACTGTGATCGTTCTTTGAATACAGGCAGGGATTGTTGTACTTCAAGGGAAGACTTTATGTACCTGATGATGCGGCCCTCACGGATGAGATTCTCGAGGATACCCATAACAACAGCCTGATTTCTCACCCAGGTAGCGATAAAATGTATCACGACTTGCGATCACACTTTTGGTAGCCAGGTATGCGGAAACATATTGCTGCACGCATGGCGAAGTGTGCTACATGTCAAAGAGTAAAGATTGAGCACTAGAAACCAGCGGGAATGCTTCAGACGTTGGCTATTCCAATTCGTAAGTGGGGTAACGTGACGATGGATTTTAAGATAAGTTTACCCCCTACGAAGGCACGCCATGATGCAATATGGGTATTAGTTGACCGATTGACTAAATGTGCTCACTTTTTGCCTATCAAGATAACGGATTCACTGGATAAGCTTGCTCGCCTCTACATTAAAGAAACTGTGCGATTACATGGGGTACCAGACTCCATTGTATCAGATCGAGACCCAAGATTCACTGCACGATTTTGGAATGCATTCCATAAGTCATTTGGCACACGACTTCACCTGAGCACTGCTTATCATCCTTAGACTGATGGACAGTCGGAATGGGTGATACAGATTGTAGAAGACATGTTGAGAAGCTGTACCATTGATTTCAGGGGCGATTGGGATCAACATTTACCATTAATAGAGTTTTCATATAACAACAGTTACCAAAGCACTATTAAAATGACACCGTATGACGCTATATATGGACGGAGGTGTATGACAACCCACTATTGGTCTAAACCATCAGACATGATGGAAACGGGTCCATAAGTTATTAAAGAAACCATGTGAAAGATTAAGCAGATTCAAGCACAGATGAAAGCTATGAATGATCGTACTACTTCATATGTGAATAAACGGCGTCGTGACTTGGAGTTTGAGGTAGGTGATAGAGTGTGGTTGAAGGTAGCATCGATTAAGGGTACAGTTAGATTCAGACAAAGGGGTAAGTTAGCCCTGAGGTCTGTTAGGCCGTATGAGATTCTGGAAAGAATTGGCAAAGTAGCTTATCGGTTGGCACTGCCACCTAGTATATCTGTTGTACATAATGTCTTTCACATGAGTATGTTAAAGAAATGTATTTCGGATCTGATGCAAACTATTCCCATTGAAGAAATATAGCTGGAACCCGATTTAACATATCAAGAAGTTTCAATCTCTCTGTTAGCTAAGGATACTCGAAAGCTAAGGAACAAGTTAATTCCCATGGTTAAAGTTCAATGGTCTCACCATTCTGACCGGGAAGCAACTTGGGAAACAGAAAGGGAAATGGTTGACCGATACCCCCAAAAATATCAAAGGTTGAAGGAACTCTTGGAGGGCCAAGAGTCCTAAGTTGGGGAGGATGTTACAGCGACCAAAGTATGGTAATGAATTTTCGGCGTAGAGTGGCCGACTGTCAAGTCAGTTCATTGATTAAAGCTTGAAATAAGGGTTAAGGTATGTGGTAATGCTTAATTTCTGAGTTTAAATTGTAGTTTGGGCTATGTTTATCGCATGTTTTTGTTTAATTGTTATATGGGTTGTTGGATAATGGTATTTTGAGTGTTTTGGTTAAGTGTGATGGAGGAAAACAGGTTATACAAGGTCAGATGGTCCGGGCGACCGGCGGGCGATCACCCGAGGTTCGCAACTGGACGTTGAAAATGGACAGTGGGCCGGGCGATTGGCGGGGGACTCACCGCTGAACACGGGCGATCGCCTGCACTCCAAGCAGGCCAAGGAAGGAGCTCGGGCGAGCGTCAGGTGACTGGCACGCCGCGGCGGGTGATCACATGAACTCCACAACGTACGGGGCATGGGCGTGAGCAACTGGCGGGCGACTGGATGTGAATTACGGGCGATCGCCCAATGTCCGGGGACACAAAAAATAACGTGGTTTTAAAAGACAAAAACAGAAATGAGCATGATATTTGTGAGAAGTCATGCATTTTAATCCGCCATTAAATCATGTGTTTTTATAAATATCAACACGAACTGAGAATCAAAAAGATCTAAAATCTTCTAATGGTATCAAAGCTTGTGTTGCTAGAATCTAATTCATGTTTATTTGTAAAGAAATTCAATTCAGTTGTATGAATATTTAACAAGAATTGATGAGCCCGAAAATAAGCATAAATCACATGTTGATTTTTTATTAGATTGAATTTGTTTCATCTTTGTGTTGGTCATGGAATATTTGTCAAGTATTCTACATAGAGCCTCTGGTAAGAAGTGGATCGGCTACCATCCTAAGTGTGCTGCTTTGAAGATTTCCCACCTATTATTTGTTGACGATATCATGATTTTTACCAAGCCTTCTCATAAGAATTCTGTCAATATTATTAAGGTACTTAAAGAATTTGCTTCAGTTTCAGGGCTACATTGCAACAGGCAGAAGAGCCAGATCTTTGTTGTTGGTGCTAGTGGGGCAGTTAGTGGTGATGTCTTGGCTGTGCTAGGAATGGAGCTGGGGTCTTTTCCTATTAGGTATATGAGAGTTCCATTGGTAGGTACTAGGCTACAATCTTGGCATTGTCAACCTTTAGTTGATCAGATTTTGTAGAGGTTCCAAACCTGGAGTGCCAAGTTCCTTTCTTATGCAGGGAGACTTCAACTTATTAATGTTGTGGTATTTAGTATCCAGAACTTCTGGTCCCTGATTTTTCCACTTCCAAAAGGCACCTTACTTTCTATTGAGAAGTTTTATCGAGCTTTCGTTTGGTCTGGGTCAATTGCCTCATATTCAGCCCCCATTGCTTCAAGAAAGGTCTGTCTTCCCAAGTCCCAAGGTAGACTAGGGGTATACTCTTTAGTTTCTTGGAACCTTGCTACTCTTTCTAAGAAGATTTGACACTTGTTTTGTGATAGGCAGAGTCTATGGGTCTAGTGGCTTCATGCTGTTTATATATGTGGGAGAGATTTCTGGATCATGCCTGTTAGTGGGTCAATGTCAGTTGTGTAGAATAAAATGGAGAGGACTCATTTACAGTTTCAAGATTATATCCTAAGGCTCTTGGAAGGGGTGGATTTTTAGATGAAGAATGCATATCTGCATTGTGTTGAGCATGAGGACCCCTACCCGTGGGATAGGCTTGTGTGGGGTGGTTTTTCTCCGCCTAGAGTATCCTTTATTCTCCGGATGGTAATGCATGATGGTTAGGTGAACATGTCTAGAAGTATGCAATCAAATTCTAATGTCTACTTGGATTTTTTACTTTGCGATAATGGTATTGAATGCATGAGTCACTTGTACTTTGAGTGCCCCTTCTCTCGAAGGGTGTTTTTGGCTGTGTTCTCCTTGTGCAGGTTGCATGATTAGCCATGCTGCTAGGACCGTTTGGTCTAGTGGTTGATAAAGATAGTCAAAGGGAAGGGTGTTAAAGCGAAGGTAAGGAGGAGCTTGTTTGCCACGGTTGTCTACTGTATTTTCTTTGAGAGGAATGCTAGGAAGCTTCGGAAAGTTAAGACTGATTGGTAGGGAGTTGTAGATAGGATCCTTTATATTATGTAGGTCAGAAATTGCATTAGGATTCAGGATCTCCTTACTTAGGATCTAAGGCCTTAGTATGTTGTGCAATAGAGGCTTAGGGATCTCTTTGTTCATATTTCTTTGGAGGGAGCAGTTTGCCATTTTTTGTGAGCCTGCTCTCTATACTAATTGTAAGTGTCGTTGGGCGTTTTGATGATATAAACTCTCAGGGGTACTGTCCCCTTTGACCAAAAAAAATAAATTACAAGTATGTTTTTTGCGAAAAGTACTTGTTTGATTCACATGGATATGAAAACATGTGTGCTAATATGTTAGTGACATGAAGTATACAAAGTTGTTTGTATATTCAAAATACATGTTTCTTAAGAATGTAAGTATATGTTACTTACATACGCCATCTTATCATCTTATACTAAAATCTTTACTTTAAGGTTATGTGATCTAAATTCTGCCTAAGGAGGTGGATTTTAAGCGGGACCATTTGTGACCCCTCCATCTTTCCTGGGAATGTACTTACAATAACTAAGGAGTTGAGAGACAATAGTATAAGATGGTGTTACATGAATGACACAAGTATGTGTTACATGGCCAAATGTACTAGTGGCATATAATAAAGAACCTTCTTGGAAGGCTCGTGAAGAACATGTGTATAGAATTATGGAAATTTGTTTGTATGTTTCTAATTGAGTGCTATATGCGTCTATTTTGCCATGTATGAAATAGTTTTATACGCTTGTTTCTTGAATGAGTCTTGTTATGTGTTGGTTGAACATTAAAACATCTAATTGCATCATTGTAGATGGCAAGTAAGAATATAACTGTTGAACTGAACAAGGACCTGAAATTGGATGGTGAAAACTATTCAATCTGGAAACAAAAGGTCAAGTTCATCCTAATTGAGCAAGACACACTTGACGTCTTGACCAATGTGGTCAATCCTCCTGAGACTGGTGGTGATGAGACTTCTCTCTACTATGGTAAATGAGATAATGGTCGAGTTCTCTACCATTGAGACTGCCAAAGGCATTTGGGATGTTGTCAAGGCAAAATATGGTGATGTTTCTATCGAGAAATAGAGGTATATGATTATGATGTTTGAGAACTACATTAAGAGACCTGAGCACACCAAGAGTTCTCACTTGCGCGAAATTTCACGTATGATTCACCAGTTGAAGGAGGTAGGACATGAGCTCAACGATGAGCAGTAAGTGCAAGCTATCATTAGGCCTTTACCTGATGATGAATGGCAATTAATGATGGTCAATTTGTGCCATAATCCTCAAATCAAGTCATTCGATGACATTGCCTGCCATTTGTTACTTGAAGCAGAAGTAATGGCTTTTAAGAATCACTTCATGACATATGTTGTCTCCTTCTCCTCCAACAAGAAATGGGGAAAGAAGGGGAAGTGGTTTGGTAAGACCAATAATGTGAATGACAAGGGTATGGCAAAGACTAATGAGAGTAGAAGTGGAAATAGAACTTTTTTTTATAAGTTCAAGAAGAAGAGGCAACAAAGAAGGAAATGCAATAAAGAAAAGGCAACAAAGAAGCCATATGGGTGTGGCACTAGAAATGAAGAAGTACTAAGTTTAGTACATTCAGACTTGTGCGGTCCAATGAGAGTGGTATCTAGAAATGGTTTAATTGGATATTTTATGACATTCACTAATGACTATACTCAATTCACCCGTGTATTCTTACTCAAAACTAAGGCAGAGGCAATACCATACTTTGTGAAGTATGTGAACTTGGTTGAGAACCAATTAGGTAAGAAGATCAAGTCTTTAAGGACTGATATGAAGAATTTAAGACCTTTAAGATTCTCAATTACATGTTAATGTTCAAACGAGTTGATGGTTACATGGAACATTAATAGGCATGATATCTCAAATAATCATGCATAATTTCCACAAGAGTATACAAAAAATATAGATCACACAAGGAGAAAGATGAAGCCGAATTCTAGTACCTTTCACCTTTGGAAACAGATTATGGAATTTATAATTCCTTTCCTTGCTTGTTGATGGCGGATGAAGAGATGAAGAATAAGCTTTCTTTCACCAAGAAGGAACTGGAGAAGAACGTACAAGATGGTATTACCAAGAGAAGAGGAAAAAAGTGTTGAAAAGAACAGTTTATAAGTTCACACTTTATCACCTTAAAAACTCAAGAAAGTGGCGTAAGAGAGGAAGAATATGTGAAGCAAGTGTATTCTAAATGGCCATTTCACTCACTATTTATAGGTGAAGAAAGTGACCTTTAGAATAATGTCATTTACTAGAAACCATAAAGCTTTCCACTAAGCCTTTAAGTTTTCCACTAAGCCTTTAAGGTTTCCACTAAACCTTAAAGCCTACCATGACTTCTCATTCATCTCATTTCCACTAGCCATTTATCACTTAAGATAAATAAACTATTTACCCTAAAATAGCTAAAAAAAACCGGCCATACACTAAATATAACCTTAATGGAGTTATTTAATGGTACAAGGTATATACACCTTATACCAAAATTACCAAAGTACCCATACTTTGATAAAAGAGTCTAAAGGTGGAATAGATATAAAATAAGGTTTAAAATTATACATAATAATTCCAAACAATTTTATTTCATATATTTGAACTCCTTTAAGCTCATTAGTATACATTTACCAAAATACCCTTACTTTGATAAAAGGTGCCCTAATGGTTTCTTCTTCTGGCCTGAACTCACAACTACTATTAGTTGTAGTGAGTAAGAATACCAACTCATGAAGTTCTTAGTGCGCCAGAGAATTCTAACAGTTAACACCCCAGGGGTGTGCCTCATGTGGCAGGGTGCATACACCCTACACTTTGACATCCCCTTTTACCAAAGTACCCCTACTTTTACTAAAAGGATGTCATTAAGGGTTACCACTAATGAAACATGATGAAATGTCACAAATACATTCTAAATGATCATTAGATATATGATTGAGCTCCCTTGAGCTCCTTTCATATCACCTTGGGTTGAAAGTCACTTCTTCATCAAGACTAGCTCACGTGAACTGAAGTTAGCTACTACTAGATAATTTGAGTTGGAGTTAGTCACTTGTGAACTAACTTGAGCTAGTACTAACTACTTTTAGATAGTGTGAGCTAATGTTAGCTACTCCTAGCTAACATGAGCTGGGGTTAGCTACTTCTACCTAATTTGAGCTGAAGTTAGCTACTTCTAGCTACTTCTAACTATAGTGAGCTGACAATGAGCTGGATTTAGCTACTTCTAGCTAAAATGAGCTAATGCCAAGCTACTCCCAGCTCTTGTGAGCTGACATGAGCTGACTTGAGCTAAGTCTAGCTACTTCTAACTAGAGTTGAGCTAAGGGGAGCTACTTCTAGCTACCCTCAAGCTACTCTGAGCTAAGTCCAACTACTCCTAGCTGGGTTGAGCTTAGGTGAGCTACATATAACTTCCTTTGAGCTCAAACTTAGCTCCATGGGCTCAAGTACCACCTCAAAAGCTCTTGGTGCGACCAAAATTCTAACATGATGTTGATGAAGTTAAATCCTATTTGGATTGTCGTTATCTTTCTTCACATGAGGCAATTTGGAGAATGTTTGAATTTGATATTCACTATAAAGATCCTTCCGTTGAACGAATTTCCCTCCATTTACCTATGCAACAAAATGTGTTGTTTAGAGGATCAGATTTCTTGCCATCTATTCTTCGACGACCCGATGTTTATAAAACTATGTTCACTGAATGGATGCAAGTTAATTGCATGTGTGAGGATGCAAGAGAACTGACTTATGCTGAATTTCCTACTCAGTATGTTTGGAATTCCCGAGATAAGGAGTGGACGAAGAAAAATAAAAAAAGATGTATTAGTAGGATAATTTATGTCCATCCGAATGGTGGTGAATTGTATTACTTGTGAATGTTGCTTAATGTTGTTCACGGTCCACGAAATTAAGAAGAAATCAGAACGGTTCATGGAGTTTTGTATAGCACTTTCCAGGAAGCATGTGATGCGCATGAATTGATAGGTGATAACCATGAATGGTCTGATGCTTTATCTGATGCAAGTCATTGGGCGACATCCATTGAATTGAGAAAACTTTTTGTTACGAT
>JBBYHH010525693.1:0-10965 GCA_038382905.1 Daphne laureola
TCATAACCCAAGCTCATAACCTTACTTAATCAACAAGGAAAAACCTCACCTTGATGAACCTTGGAAGTGTCTTTGATCTTATAGGCAGAAAGTTTGAAGATGGAGGATGAAAATCACCAAAAGTGGTGATTAAAACGGAGAAATTACTGCAGACCCGTCGGATTGTTTGGCCTACTTGAGGGACTTACTTTCACCTTTTGGTATTTCTTCCTTCAGAAAAGGTGAAGCCAAGCGGTAGTGGAAGAAGGTTTATGAATGGTGGGAGAACTGATTCGGATGATATACAGGGCAAAGGGGCTGTGCAATCTGCTGTATTCTGGGTTGGGTAGTAAAGTGAGCTAGGTTTCCTTTCTTTAGTTTCTTTCTTAGAGACTTAGAACTTAGATGAAATGAGAGGATGGCCTGGAAGGGTGAGGGAGATCTGGCTTTAAGGGGAGTGAATGGTAGATTTTAGTTACTAATTACCTAGTTACAAATTACTTGTTACTTACTTACTAAAGTATTTTATTTTTTTACCAAGATACCTTACCTTCCTAGGAAGGTAATCACTTTACCTCCCTAAGAAGGTAAGTGCCTTGTCCAGCCGAAATTTGAGGCCCATGCTTGGGTCCAGAGGCCGGCCCAATTACTTTTTGTCTGTCAATTTCCTGATGTTGATCGTTTTGTTGTCCCGAGCCAAATATTTGCAAAAAGTCCCGAAACTTGTAATTCATTGCAAATTTCTAGGAACCCATGAAATGAAATATTAATCAAACCCTGGAATGTGAAATTCGAATATAAGTACGTTTAATTACAACACATTAATTGTCCCGGTAATTCAAAATTACAAATTTCCGGCCAAATTACATCGGAAATAAATAAAGCGTCCGAGGTGGGTGTAACAGTACAGCTATGGGATATGTTGGGGAGGCACGTGGGACCTCCACAAGGGTGAGTGGGCGCGTGGGAGGCACGTGGGATGCATGTGAAAGGTGAGGAAAGTTGCCTTGCACGCCAGGCAAACTCAAATCGGGGCCTCCTTTGGAACTTGACCTTGAACCTTAAAAAATGCTCCTTTATTTCTTTAATTGGAGTTATCTTCAAGATTAATCACCTTTGTTTACTTTATGCTTCTCAGGTTCACATCAATTGTACATTTACTAATGGTTAGCACCTGTTTTGGTATGTAGCTACAGCAGCAGCAGCAGCTGTGTTAGGTGGAAAATGTCAGAATCTTTTAGATTCGACTCCTTGATCAAAGTGTGTGCTTTTATTTGTAAGGCAGACTCGGTAGATGTAGGTTGCATTATACCTGTATAGTAGACAATCTTTATTGTCAAGTGTATGCGATGTTGCTCAATTGATATTTGACAGATGATGGTATGTAGGTTTTAAGCCTTGGTTAATTCTGATGCATGTTTACTTTATCGGGGATTGCTTGTCAAAGGAAGCTTCCTTTCGAAGTATCTAGTCTGAGATGAGCTCAGTATATGCATATTGTTATAAATGTCTGGATTGCAGGAAAGAAACAAAGTGCTACTGGATTACAGGAAACAACATTTTTAGGGCTAACTTGGCCGAAACTACTGTACCAATTGGCAATGCCCAAAATTAGGAACCTTTATGTGTCTTCAGCTTCATTTGTCTAGTTTCCAAAAAAAATTTACAGAACATAATTCGGACACCTGTGAAATTTGTTAAAAATAATTCACTGACAGGTGGTCAAGCTGGGAACTGTAAACCTGTTGGTTATGGTTGTAACTAGGATCTAAGACCCAGGTTATGGATACAACTCATTGTATTGGCTTCATTACGGAAGGTAAACTGACAGTCACCACCACCCTTCCGGTCCCATGTCCGCTTCCACCGGGTCGTGCATGGAGGGGTTGGTGACAGCTGCCCCGTTGCTTACTTTAGTGAGAAGTTGGGAGGAGCCACTCTCAATTATTCCACCTATGACAAAGAGCTTTATGCTCTTGTAAGATCATTGCAAGTGTGGTCTCACTATTTGTTTCCCAAAGAGTTTGTCATTCACACTGATCATTTGTCACTAAAATATTTGCAAGGACAAGGTAACTTGAACAAAAGGCATGCTAAATGGGTAGAGTTCATTGAGTCTTTCTCTTATGTGATTAAGTACAAAAAGGGGAAAGAGAATGTTGTGGTCGATGCTCTATCTAGGAGGTATGCATTGCTTGTGACACTTGATGCAAAAATTGTTGGTTTTAAGTGTTTGAAATACATGTATGAGCATGATCATGATTGTTTCATCTTGATTGTTGGAGTGATCCTTGGTGATGTCCACATCAAGTGAGCTAACTTTGAGCTGGATTTAGCTATTTCTAGCTAAGATGAGTTGGTGTCAAGCTATTCCCAGGTCCTTTGAGTTGGAGTGAGCTGGCATGAGATGACTTGAGCTAAGTCCAACTATTTTTAGCTGGAGTTGAGCTAAGAGGGGCTACTTCTAGCTACTCTTGAGTTGAGATGAGCTGAGTTCAACTACTTCTAGCTGAGCTGAGCTGATATGAGCTGATGGGAGCTACGTTTAGCTGCCCTCAAGCTCTGGTGAGCTAAGTTCAACTACTTCTAGCTGAGTTGAGCTGAGGTGATCTACATATAGCTACCTATGAGCTCGGACTTAACTCTATGAGCTCAAGTACCATCTCAAAAAAAGTTTTTTTTTTTGTTGCATTTTTTTAATAAATAGTAGGATTGTTGCATAGTTGTACATATAAAATTGCACACAAACTAATATAATGTAGACTTTTTAGTTAACATTTGAGATAGTGGTAGGACATCTCATTCTATTAAATTTTAAAAAGTCAAGGCTCAACATGTAAAAACCATACAACTCAATGGTGCGCTTTTGTTCCTCAAAATTTAATTTGTGATTTTATTTTTTCAACATTTTGATATACAAAATCAAATAATTTAGATGCAAATTATAGATTAATATTTTTAGTTTTTAAATATTTTTTCCAAAAACAATTCAATGACTTCTTTTAAGTAATAATTTGAATCTCCGACAATATAAAAAATGAAACACACAATTTTTTAAGGGACGAAGGGAGTAGAAAAATAAGAGGACAACTTATTATTCAATGTATAACGTTAGGGGCCAATGTGCAAAAAGACATAAAACTGAAGGGGTTACCATATTAAATTTAGAAAGTGAGGGGTCAATGTACAAAAAACATAAAAAATGAAGGACATCATTAAAGGTAATCCTATATAGGCAAAAAAAAGAGAGAGAATTACGCACAAAAAGACAAAAATGATACTATTTAGTTACTATTCATTGTTTTTCTCCAGAAATCTATTTTTTTATCATATGGGTTCTGTTCGCAAGATCAAGGTTTTCTGAAATCTTGATCTCACTTTAAATACATAATAACAAAATTATTCTTATATTATTTTAAAAGTTCTCAAATATTCTAATATTTCTAAATCTAATATTTTAATCAATGAGCTTAACTAATTTGATCCCCACTCCCAACACTTGGCCGGAATCATCCAAACAAATACAGTTTCGGGTAATTCCCTTCTATTTAGCAACCCATAAATATTTAACGCAATGCTTCATGATCTAACCTAGAATAGTATCTAATCACTTATCTCAACCGAATCAGCCAAACAAATACAAAGAACTTGTACCAAACAGATTCGGTCCTCACATAACCGGCTTTGGCTAAACAATATCAGAGTTTCTTCCAAAATCACCATGCAAGATTTATTAAACATCAAATTTAATGAATTAGAAAGGAATTTACACATATGAGGATTTGAAGTGTCATTTGGATCAGATCTCCTTGTTTCCCTACTCACACCCGTCTCTAAAAAGGAAGGAGGAGGAAACAGAGCCTTAAGATTTTGCCCCATCGAGTCGCCGGAAGACATGCCCAGTCACCAGTGTCAAGAATGGCGTCCCTCACACTCCGCAATGTAGCCCGCGCCCACTGTCTCCAGCTCTCACAGCTCGCCTCTGTCTACCGAGTTTTCATCGGGCAAGAAGTAGAAAACAGAGGATCGATAATCGATCCTCCACAATCTTGCCCAGCCAGGTTCGTCTCTTCTCATCGTCACCCCCGTCGCATCGCCATCTCGTTCGTGTCTCCCTCGTCGCTTCACCGGTGCGTCATTGCCAACCTCGCCATCGTCATCATCTCGTGCTAATATCGAAAATCGAACAGACAAATATAAATTATAAGCCCGACTCTCCCTCAAGTGTAAGGTTGCAATTGTAGTAGGGTGAGTGGGATCAAACCCAAGGGAATTGATGATAATTTATAAAAAACAGTTAAACACAATATTTTTGGTATTTTTATATTATAACGAACAAGATATATAAAAGTGATGAAGTATTCGTGACAGAACTCAAATCCAAACAGTAACAAGTAACTAAATGAAATTATGATCAAGCCAAGCTAATGTGCAATAAATCTGAATGTTTCTGTAAAATTCAATGGCTAAAGATCCCTTTGGTTATTTAGGGTTAATGATTACTAGGTGACATGCCTAGTTAAAAATCATGCAGTGGTAGAAGAGATGGATAATATTCAAACTCTAACTTACGAGACTAGAGTTATCCTTTCCACTATTGATCAAACGAGTATTCCCCGATTGCATCAATAATGGAAGCTTTAGGGTTGCCCAAGTGAAATTTCCTAATATCCTAAATTACAGTTTCGGAGTAATTCTAGGATATCTAACAATTTCTCATGATCAGTTCAACGAATTACTCTTTCAAGTATTTCACCAAACCTAGATAGGAGCAGAGAATTAGTCAGCTACTTTAACTTCTTATTCCTTCTTGAAGCTCAAAAAACGTTACTTATCATGCATAATCCATAACCATTCATGTTTGCATCACCTAACAATCATACAAGTACCCAAATAACTAAAGAGATAAGAGAACTACTCCATATTCATGCTCAACAGATATTCAATATTTAAGGTAAACATAATTGCAGAAAAACAGAAGAATAGAGATAGAAAATCAATTTTGAACTGTGTAGCAATCCTCTGTCATACAACTTGGAATCTGAGATGGAGCAACGAAGAATGAGTATAAAAGATCCTAAACCCTAGGAAAGAGTTTTCTAGGGTGAAAAATCGCTAATTGCAGAAAAAGATGATGTTTTGGTTATGTTTTCGGAGTATTAAAACTGTTTAAAAATTCTGGGTCGGCGGTCAGGCGATTGCCCAGCTTGTGTGTTCCATCGCTTGGCGGCCGTCTGGCCTACTGCCAATTTCGAGTTCTGACACCAGGTGATCGCCTGGGTTGTGCATCCCGTCGCTCGCGCGTCGCTTGGCTGACTGCCGGTTTTTTATCCTGGGGTCAGGTGATCTCCTGGCTTATGCGTTCCATCGCCTGGCGGTTGCCTGGCCCACTGCCTCTTTTCTTCTCTGGGTCCAGGCAATCGCCTGGCTTGTATGCAGGCTCGCTTAGCGGTCGCCTGAGCCTAGGTCTCTCATTTCTCCTCGAACTTCTTACATGTTTGCACCAGGGTCCCCCGCTTCACTTTTCCTTACGTTTTTCCGCCAGATTTCTCCATCTTACCCACTGACATGGATTTCCTGAAAAATAAACTTGTGCCCACACTAAGTACTAACAAACATTCAATAAAAGCATGTGTATGAAGGTAAAAACATATGAATATTGGACAGTTATCATGTTTCCCAACACTCATTGCCATATAACATGGCTAGTCTGATAGTTGTTCTATAAAATTTTCCTTTCAACTTCAATGGGATGTTTTTATCGAGTAACACCCCAGTAGCACCTCTCCATTTTGCCCACCCTGCCTTTATTTGATGGTTGACATCTTCCTCGATATTTCCCTCTATTTGGATAATAGAATCCAAGTATTTAATAGAGTTGCATTTGGGGAGCTCTAGATCTTTTCGTGCAACTCTACCAGCTTCTCCACTTCTGTGCATGCTAAACTTACACTCATATACTCTGGTTTAGCTCGACTTATTTGAAATCCTTTGGATTCTAAACCATGTATCCATTTTTCTAATTTTTATTTTAGCCCTTCTTTGGTTTCATCCACCAAGACTATGTCATCTGTGAAAAGCATGCACCAAGGAACATCATCTTTGATAGATTTTGTCAGTTCATCCATCACCAAAGTGAAGAGGTAAGGACTTAGAGCTGAACCTTGGTGTAAACCAATGGTGATTGGGAACTCTTCTGTGTAACCTGCTGGAGTTCTAACACAAGAAGTTGCTCTGTCATACATGTCTTTAATGACATTGATATACCTAATTGAGACATGTTTGATCTTCTCAAGCACCCGCCATAAAACTTCCCTTGGGAATCTATCATATGCCTTCTCTAAATCAATAAAAACTATGTGGAGATCTCTATGTTGCACTCTGAACCTTTCCATCAACCTTCGTAGAGAGTGTATGGCCTCTATAGTAGATCTCTCAGGCATAAAACCAAAATTGATTCTCCATAACCTATGTATCACATCTCAGTCTGTACTCAATCACTCTCTCCCATAGCTTCGTGGTATGACTCATCAGTTTGATACTCCTATAATTTGAGCAATCTTGGAAGTCTCCTTTACTCTTATATATTAGGATGATAGTACTTTTCCTCCATTCATCAGGCATCCTTTTAGTCTTAAGAATAATATTAAAGAGCTTGATCAACCAAAGAATGCCCTTTTCCCCTAAAGATTTCCTAACTTCTATCGGGATACCATATGGTTCTACCGCATTCCCTACCTCCATCTTTCTTAGGTCATTTCAGACTTCTGACACTCATATCCCTCTAGTATATTTAACATTTTTATCTTCTTCTTAAGTGTCAAAGTCACCTACTTCTGGTGGGAGTCCGTTCATGAGTTTGTCAAAATAACTCATTCACCTTTCCTTAATATCTTTATCGACAACTGACACATTGTGCTCTTCATTCTTTATACACCTCACTTGGTTGAGATCTCTTATCTTCCGCTTTTATAGAACGGGCTTCCCTTACTGCTTTTCGCACCTCCTTTTTTGCTACCTTATATCTTGTAAAAGCTTCTTCATTTTGGCATTTTGATAGATCATTATAGCAATCTCTTTTTTCTTTTATTGCTTTTTGGACCTTGTCATTCCACCACTAGGTCTCTTTATTTTATGGCCCTCTACCTTTAGACGCACCTAAGATATCTATTGTTATATCTTTAATAAAATTTATTATTTTATTCCAGCAAGCGTTGATTTCGGTGTCTAAATCTAAACGGATAACATTTTCTACCTTCTCTCTAAAGGCTACTTGTTTTTCCATTTTCAAGTTCCACTATCTAATCCTAGGAGTCCTAGGTTCTTGATGTCTACTATTCTCCCTTTCCTAATGAAGAAATTATATACCAAATATACAACATCGTACAATATAAAAAATGGTAGAATCAGGAAGTGAAAAGTTAAAATTTTCTCACTTTAGACCTCATGTCAAGTCAAAATGTTAAAAAAATTGTGGTACAGTGAAAGTAATATACATTGAAATATATAAACAGATCCCCTTTTAAAAAAATGGTTATTGATTGGATTAAAACAAACATTTTATAAGAGCCAGATATTTGGAGAGTAATTGTCCCCTTCCTGGTATTGTATCGCATCCCGTGTATTAGAATTTGGGTAATTATAAAAAAAAAACCCTAAGATTTAGTATAATCTCCACTTTGTCCCTTATATTTTCAAAATCCTACGAAAACCCCCCTGAGGTATATGAAAATTATCAAAAACCTCCCCGAGACTAACTCCCGTTAAAAATCTGTTAGCTTTTTAGGGGTAATTACAAAAAATGAACCCTAAATAATTCTAACCCTAACCACCTAACAATTACAAACTTAAAAAACTTACCCCAAATTTTAATTTAGCCACTAACAACCATCCACAACTTGTTCTGGCCGGACCATTGCCGCCTCCGTCGGACCGCCGCCAACCATGCCGGAAACGGCTAATAGGGGTCGTGAATCGCGATCCCAGGGCCGCGAATCGCGTGCCCAGGGCTGCGATTCGGACCCTTAGGCTAGCAACCGCAGCCTGGGCTGTGATTTGAGGCTGTTTCGGCGGCGGCGGTCCGGCCAGAGTGGGTTGGGGATGGAGGAGGAGGGTGTGTGTGTTTAAATGTAGGAATAAAGGGTAAAATTGTTAGAGTTAAAAGTTTTGGAATCTAACTTAGTAATTACACCTAAAAAATCTAACAGCTATTCTGACTGAAGTTATTATCGCGGGGTTTTTGATAATTTTCACATATCTCAAGGGGGTTTTTGTAAGATTTTGAAAATGCAGGGGGTAAAGTGGAGATTATGCTAAACCTCAGGGGGGTTTTTGATAATTACCCTTTTTTTTAACAACGCTTGCTTTTCCTTTTTTAACAGCGTTGGCTTGCTTTTCCTTTTTAATACTTTCTTTTCTTTTCTTTTTTGAACCGTCACACATTTGGAGTAAAGGATTTAAGATCAAAATAAAAAAAAAAATTGAGAAAAGACGATCAATTGTATTAATGATCAGATAAATAGACAACCAAGAGAAGAGAAACAAGTTTAGCGAAGCAAACAAAGAAAACGAAAGAAACCCCACGAAGGAGGATTAATGACAACCGAAAAGGATTAGCAGAAACAATGAAACAAAAATTAAGAAAACCACAAA
Source organism: Daphne laureola (assembly GCA_038382905.1). Taxonomy (NCBI): domain Eukaryota; kingdom Viridiplantae; phylum Streptophyta; class Magnoliopsida; order Malvales; family Thymelaeaceae; genus Daphne; species Daphne laureola. The sequence continues at coordinate 8,632 of JBBYHH010525693.1, forward strand.
GATAGCTATGAGCGCTGCAAAGATAAGCAACTAAACGGCTGACGATACGAGCCTGAGATGCCAAGTCAATGGTATGAGAGAAAGGCCCTGAAATTACCCATCCCATCAGCGATAAGATCCATCTGACGAATATTAGAAGTCCTTCACACCTGAGGTCACCTAGTACGCTGGATTGGGTACGAAACTTGCTCCAGACAAGACCAAAAATCTCTGAGACCAATTCATGTCTCGTCGAACAGGCTCGAGTTGTCCTGGAAGGTCCGGAACCTTGACAACACCAAGGGGTCAATTTCTTCAATATGAGAACCGTCAAGGGAGACCCACGACCAAGACAGTCCTCGAAATGATAACTCATGTCACTAGGCAGGACGAGTCTCCGCTCAGTCCTTCCATTAACAGAAAAACCATGTCCATTATCGACTCCTCATCCTCCTTCATAGAATGCCTCTGACCAATCTTGAAGCCCCACCCAACAACAGTCACAGGATCCACAATCACCTGTAGAAAATGCCATAGACTAAATCCCCTCAAAAATTTGTGTAGACCCGACATGGTTAGAGGATCCTGGGAAGAGATGTACTGAGACCCGGCCAACCCCTCCACTGTACCAATAGCACAGTAACACAGCCACTCAAATACGGCAGACTCGGGAGTGCGAGCAACGGACCGCTAAGCCGACAGATCGGACCTCCTAGCAGCGGCGCCGGCTTGAGAGAAGAGATGGATCGCCACAGCCCCATCGCCACCAGAAACTGGCGACGCCTTGGCTGCTCCAACCCGCCGGTGAAGAACAAACCGAGACCGACAATCATCATGCCTCCACCTCGGCAGATGACGGACCTAGGTGGAGAACCGAGCAAAACGCCGGTGAGCAGGTCGACATAATGGCTTGGGTGTCCCACTAGCGACGATGGTAAGTGGGAGGCGCTGAGGATCGCAAGAAATGGCTCCCTCAAGCAGACCTGCAGGGAGGCGGCGGACACGAAGCCTCTGCCCGGAAATCCAGTAAAACGTGGCTAGGTGGATTCGGCGGCGAGCGCAACAGCAAAACCGATCGACGATCAGAAGGGCACCGCGGAGACGGAGGTGAGGCGAGCGACGTTGAGCGGTCGGTGAAGAAACGAAGCGGTCTCCCATAGAGGAAAAACCGGCTATCGACAGGAAAGAACGGACCAATGGCTGGAAGCGAGACAGCCGATGAACGGCGGACATGCGCAGTCGGGCAAAGGTGCGACGTGTGGAGGAAATTGGCGGGATGGCACGGCGAGCAGAGGAGCTCAGCGGCTGAATCGGAGAGGGAGGGCGGCTAAGGTTAGCCATAGATTAGCTTCGCACCTCTTAGGTAATTGATTTTAAGATCAAAATAATTAACATAAGCCAAGAATGGAGATTCATTTGTATGTATTTAAATGGGTATTCCCTTTAAGAGTTTGGAAATTAGGTACAAAAATATGATTGTACGAGATCATTCACTTATAAGCAACTTGGAGTAAATTGAATAGTATATCTTAATTTTTTGATTATTTTATAAAGTAAATGATGTTTAATTAATTTTAAAATTACAACAAAAATATAAAAAGAACAATGATTGTACGAATTGAAATTTTATTTGTATGCAGCTGATAATAAATTTTACGCATAAAATATAATTTAGTCTTGTGGTTATTTTATAAAAAAAAAAGATGGTTTTTAATTTATAAATTACAAGAAAATATATTAAAAAAAAAAACAATGATTGTATGAAGGCAAAATTCATTTGTATACAACTGTCACTAAATTGTTTGAATCGAAAATATTTTAATTTTGCAATTATTTTTGTAAAGTAAATGGTGTTTAGTTTGGTTATTACAATTTTTGTTTTTTTTGATAAATTGGTCATTACATCTTTTAAACCTTTTCATTTATTTTGATTACTTACATATATATATATATATATATATTTTTTTTTTTTTTTTGTTTTTTTACTTTTTTCAAATCTTTTCGTTTCTTTTGTATGCACACACACATCTAATCTTGATCATTCTCCATTTCAAAAGTCGCTATATACAATTTACGTATGCAATTTAGATTGAAATGCATGGAACTAGGTTTATAATGTGGTACACTATCCAGGTCTGCGCCTCAGCAGGCCTCGCGCACCCTTTATTCAAAGCATGTCTCAGAAGGTCTCGCGTGCGAACCCAGGCCAACGCATCCGCGACTACGCATATCTACCACACGCGCAGGCAGTCCCATCAGGGGATGCGCATGATCGGCCTTCGCCTCGCGAGCCCAGGTGGCTGCCCCTCCTCGAGCGAGCCCGCACATGGACAGGGGAGCCACGTCCTCCCTCTC
>JBBYHH010525804.1:0-10965 GCA_038382905.1 Daphne laureola
TTGCGACTTCAGAACAGAAGGGCGTTAAATGAACCAACCTTATAACCTCCAGTTCTCTAGGTGCTGGGAATATTCACAAGCGAGTAATTTTGTTGATTATCTCCCAATTCACAATCCGATCAAAATTTTGTCAACACGACTCCTCAAAAAATTCAGAATGCCCTCGACATAACTCCTCGAATCAATCTTCAAACAGGGTCTGTGACCCTTAACTAGAAGTTTATTTCAGACGATACTTCAATACCTTGGCGGTATTGAAGTATGTCCATGTGTATGGATTCAGAATAATCACGAGACAACATGGGCGTTAGGCAGAACATAATTCCAAACTCCATAATTGGAGTGGTGTACACTCGATGTGTGAGATGACCGCAAAATTCCGATGTAGACTTAATGTTGCAGACGAAACTCTAATTTTCCTGACTTGAGTGAAAACAAGCAATACTTGCAAGTATCTAGCTCTACCAATTATCAGTAAAACAATTTTAGAAAAGTTCACAAATATCCAAATTTGATTCCGTAAATTTTTCCTTAAACTAGACACGTGGGCCTACGCTCAGAAAATGTTTCAGATTTAAAATCCTTCTGAGTCAGTACAGTTTATTTGTACAACTTTGGCCAAATTCTGTTGTTTTTCCAGAAAATGGCTTTGTGTCGAGTCCAGATTCAATTCATATTCCTGGTTACGGGTCAAAATAAATCACAGCAATTTAATCCAAGGTAGTCGACTTAGTTAGGAATCCCCCTCTAAAATTTCAAGTCCATTGGACTATTACAGACCGAGCTAAACATAATAGACCTAATGGCGCACCTTCTCGTTGACTAATTTCCCAATAATATTGACTTTCTCGAACTACAGTCTATCAGGCGGGAGAGGTAGTTTAAACTACCTTACAGAGCCTAACGGAGTCCTGTCCTCTGGATGCATCTTGTTGCATCCTAAGTCAATTTCCAGTTTTCCAATCCGATAACCACAGACAGTACCGAGTCCTAAGCCTATACGATACTCACTAACATAAATTAAACTGATCTTAAGCACCTCATTGACCTTTGTCGTAATCCTATATTTATCTTGATATCCATAAGTTTATGTAGAATCCCATTATTCCTTCGGACCGCCTTGTTGATTTGTGCATGTTGTCGTCGCGGTTGGCTCCTACCTCTTCGTGTCCATGTAATTGTCCTTCGTTTGAGTCTCTTCACCTTGGGTCCCTCTATACATCCTATCTCATTCCACTTTTCTTCGCTTCGAAACCACGTGTTTGTCATGCCCGCCCATCTTAATACTTTCATACTCATTGTCCTTCAGACAGAATTCTGGCATTTCCATTGCCCGTTCACTTCCTTTACCGATCCTACCCAAAATCTAGCGTAAATACTGATAGCCGATATCTCGGCCACCCAGATAATGTTGCTGATATCCTCTGTTCCTTCTTGTCGATGGTTTCCTGAAAATACCCGAGGTTGTGGAACCCTAGGGAGATGCTCCGACGCTCAAGTTCATTTAGGAACTCAAGGTCTGAATGTGTGTAGTTTGAGAGAATATCATACCGTTACTCTAAGGTGAACCCCCTTATATAGCGAACCACCTCCTTGATTCTCGGACCACGCCTCCATGTTTGTAAGAAACGTGGGAGTTGAGGAGAACGTGGGAGTTGAGAAGAACGTGGGAGTTGAGGAGAACGTGGGAGTCATGAGAGGGAGGACGTGGCTTCCCTGTCCAGGCGTGGGCTCGCTCGAGAAGGGGCGGTCACCCGGGCTCGCATGTGAGGGCCGATCATGCGCATCCCCTGATGGGGCTGCCTGTGCATGCGGTAGATATGCAAATTCGCGGAGGCGTATGCCTGGGTTGCTGCGCGAGGTCTGCTGAGGCGCATGCTTTGAATAAAGGGTGTGCGATGCCTGCTGAGGCACAGTCTTGGATAGTGTACCACAACTCAACACTTCATTAATTATATTAATTAAAATTCATTAATTACAAGTAGTCCCCCTTCTCCCCCTCTCTCCCCCCGCGTCACTCTAGCTTCCCATCTTTCTCGCCATCATTCTTCATCGATCGACCACCACTGCCCAGCCCGTCGACAGCCACCGGTCATCACCATGGAGTACCTTCACCGTCACCGTCATAATCATCGCCTTCCCCATCATCCATCTTTCATCTTCAACTCTGGAGAATCCGAGATTCAACCATGAAGATGGATCCAACTGAAATCCATGTCGTTCTCCTTCCCGTTGAGCACGTATCTCCATCAAATCTCAACGATGACCTTCTTTTCTTCGTGAAAATGCCAGATCTTCAAACAAATCACAGCGGCCAGCTGACAACTGGGCATTACTGCAACAGGTGCATTTGATGCGCCACGACAACATAATGATGCACTACCATAGGATAATGATGCACCTCTATAATAGATTGATGCACCCTAAACTTTTATAATATCTTCATCCCTTCAAATGTAAAATTAATATCATACCTACAGAAGGTAGTATGACGCACCATTATAATAAGATGATGCACCCTTAAAATGTTGAGCCTTAGAGACATTATGATGCATCGTTACATTATAGATGGTGGACTATTATGATAAAAAATCAACTAGACAAGCATGCACTAGGTAAACCATTATGATATGATGCTCAAAGTTCCTGATGCGTCTCTGATACAAAATGATGCACCATTCATTATGGTGCACCACTTCAAGATAAATACAGTCTTAACACTATGATGCGCTTATAAGTAAGAATGTTGCACCACTCCATTCATTATAGTGCGTCATACTATCTCGTGGGCATATCATAATTTTATACATTTTTTGTAGAAATAATGGTGCATCATCTTTATAGTATTGACGCATCACACTATCTCTTGAGTGCATCATAATTGTTCATCTTTGTTCGTAATAATGTGTTCTCTTTAGTTTAAATCATAATGGTGCATCATCTTTATTAAAACGGTGCATCATACTGTCTCGTGGGTGCATCATAATTGGCTTGAACATTACTATTAATAATTTGGACTATTTGCTTTAAATCATAATGGTGCATCATCTTCATTGTAACAGTGCATCATACTGTCTCATGGGTGCATCATAATTATTCATCTTTGTTTGTAATAATGTGGACTCTATGGTTTAAATCATAATGGTGCATCATCTTTATTAAAACGGTGCATCATATTGTCTCGTTGGCGCATCATAATTAGCTTGAACAGCTTTGAGCATTTCATTTTACTTCAGATCTCTGTTACATCAGTTTTGTATACTAGCGCATAATAATTTAGACTATTTACTTTAAATCATAATGGTGCATCATCTTCATTGTAATGATGCATCATAGTGTCTCATGAGTGCATCATAATTGTTCATCTTTGTTCGTAATAATGTGGACTCTTTGATTTAAATCATAATGGTGCATCATCTTTATTAAAACGATGCATCATATTGTCTCATTGACGCATCATAATTAGCTTGAACAACTTTGAGCATTTCATTTTACTTCAGATCTCTGTTACATCAGTTTTGTATACTAGCGTATAATAATTTATCTACGGTGTATCATAATTTATCGAATGTGCATCATTTAATTATCCAGACGCATCATAATTACTCGTGAAGATAATGTGCCAAGACCGAGATTTCTATCACCGGAAGGAGGATCTTCAGATTGTTTCCGATTTAGGAGCCCCTACAATGAATTAAGGAGGATCGGACCAATCTAAAACCAGATTTGATCACCGGCAAACCAACGTGGAACTTCAATCACCGAGGTTGTTGTTCCGCCACCGAGTTCGCTGCTTGTTCTTTGCCGGCGCCGTTGGGATTAAAAGAAGGATGAGCAGGTTGGAATTTGGATTTCAACTAGTTTGTCTTCCTCTTAGAATCCCGGATTTTCCGGCAGAATTAATAGACATGCATGGCTTGTGTTCCTCCTTCCATTTTCTTATCATATACTATAATGTGCTCTGCCAAAGTGCACACTGTATAGCAACTCTTTCTTTATATGAAGCGTGGTGTACATGTTTGGGATGGCATTACCAGCCATAATCAAGTATAAGAAAACAAAACTTGAGCTAAAAATAAAACTCGTATAACAAATAGATCTCCAATCACACTTGGTATGTTTTCTTTATATGGAGATAACAATCGCCTCCTCTGCAACATGTATCAACTGGTTATCTTCATGGCATACTTCTGCTATGATCAACAAAAACCATTTGAGCAAACACAACTGGACTATTCAAGTCACAGCAAAGTTTCTCTGGTAGTACATGTGCTTTGTATACTCTGTAAAAACATGGCCCTGGCAGCAGGATCTGTGGAGAAACGACCTAACACCGCGATGGTGGCAGTATTGCTACCGAACTTCTCGATACCTCTCGAGATCATACAGGTATGATTAGCCTCCACAACCACCATCACATCTGGACCCAATATAGATGACACTGTCTCAGCAATTTGCCTGGTTAGTCTCTCCTGTACTTGTAACTTGAAACCGTAGAAATGTACTATTGACTGCAAAATCTGCTTTCTGATTGGATGAAACCCTTTCGGGGAGAAGTACCCGATATGTACGACACCGTGAAACGGAAGTAGATGATGCTCACATTGTGACCAGAATGGCAGACACAGTTCAGATTGCAAACAAACATTAATGGGATAGGCTGCGCCGTTGAGTCTGCAAGGCTCTGTTCTGCCGTTTGCATAGCCATTCAGCTTCATTTCAAGATTTGAGTTGTGAAAGGCCATCAACCAGCTAAGAAAATGGTTAGGAGTTTCCAAGAGCTCTTTCCTCGATGGATCATCACCCAAACAACCGATAATTGAAGTTACCGCACGAACCATTTCAGTGCTCAGTTGACCAATGTCCAAGGAAAGTTTAGCACCAACTGAGGAACGTGATGGGCACCAACTGCCTCTTGATGAATCTTTAACTCGAATATCCAAAACATTAATTCCCCTGAATTTCAGTAGACCAAAGAAATCAGTCCAAGCATCAGAATTTTTATTCTGAAAAACCCCCGAGCCTGAAGACACCACCACTTTTATCCATTCTTGAAAGTCTGACTCAAGAAATGCAGATTCTAAGCTCGGGAAATGGATATGTGAACACTGGAGAGTGACAGCAACCCCTGTGGGCTTGATTCCATGATACAGAGCTGAACATATTTCATCAGCCAGACGCTGTGGCTCTTGAAGCCGTTTAGCAAAAACATCTGCTACTCTAGAAAGCTTGCTTAATCCAACAACACGGTTACCGGATGGCACATAACCTACATGGCACTTGACCTGAAATGGGAGAAGGCAAGCCTCACAGTAAGAGAAGAGGTCAATATCTCGAACTATTACAAGGCCACCAACTCCTCCTGCAAGACCAACTCCATTGTCTAAGCCCTCTTCAGGAAATAAAGCTCCATGGACAAAATCATTTACTTTCTGTTTGTATCCTGAATACAAGTGGATGAACATGGTAAAAAAAACTCGATTAGAATGTGGCCAACCATTTTCAAGAGAATACATACATGGCCAACCATGTGGTGTAGTCTAACTCACAAATACATTCTCAAAACCAAGATACTACTTTGAAGTTTAATGGCAACAGAGCTAAAACAACTTCAAAACTTGAACTCTAAACTTTGTAGGATCCTACTTATATGAGAATCAGTAATTACTTCTAGGAATCACAAGAAATAAGGACCGGTTATGGGGGTGGGGGCCAGCCGCCACTCAAGAGGATGATTTTGATGATTGGTGTGAGATGAGTTGGTTATTGTTAAAAGTAACAACAGACTGTCATATATACTCAGTTTCCTACCGTATATGAAGACAAGAAACAAGAATTCTACTACAAGAAAGGAAACATAACTCTATACTATTATGCAGAAGTCAAAAGCGTGGCCAACTACCAGTAAAAGAATGGTAACGCACAGAAAGCCATTCAGCATATGGCTAAATTTAGCCCCCATCATTCCAAACTAAACATGCCCATCCGTTGTTTAAACATCCCAGTTAAACATGACAGTGACTGCAAACAAAATTGACATCAAATTCTCCATATTTCCCAAAAAGGAAAAAAGTTCACCAACCCAGAGCTGCACCAAGAGGCACGGAATAAGCAGTCTATGGAAGAATACCATCAAAAGATTTAGGCTTATAAGCATTTGAAATAGCACCGACAACTCCAAACTAGGATCCCCAACAGCTGATTAAGCATTCCAATATTAGATGAAGTGACAAATTAGACAGCTAAAACATCCTCCAAGCTTTGAAGCCATGCAGTGACAAAACATAAGCATGAAAGAGTTAGTTCTACAAGGAAGGACAGAACAGATTGTACCTCTTGTTCCTTCACGAAGCGCCTTGGCCACACGGAGAGGGGTCTTCTTAAGGCCTTCTCTATCAACATCTTCACCCAAGCCCTGAAGCAGAACTTTGACAGCTTTCACTATAACTTTAGTCTCTGGTTCCTTCTCCCACCAACCCTGGTCAGCACACCCCAGCTTCATTCCATTCTCAAGCTCCTCGACGAGATGCACCTCATTCAAATCCAGTGACGAACCGCCAACCGCACCCATCTGAAACAAATCAAACCAAAAGAGTGAGAAAGCGACACAACACGAGCCGGTGGTAACAAACTGAATCGAAACCCACAAAACCAAATGAACAAAACAACACAAACAGACAGAAGAGGAGAAATAAGAGTGGAGAAATACGTGCAGAAGCGAAGAGAACGTCTCAGGGAAACAACAGAGGGATAAGCTTAAGAGAAATGTAGGGGTGGCGTAGAACGGCGATATTGGAATGCGTGGTTCATAGATTTATATAGTCAGCTATGGCGGAAAAATACAAAAAAACAAAGAAAACAAAATCTAAACAAGAAAAATTCGTATGGTAGTGGACCTAAGATCTCATGCGACAATTTTGAATTCATGGCTTACCAACTACTTCCACAATGGATCCAATTGCGCTGTAACGTGACCTGATTTTCAACGTTTAACTGAAGCAAAAGCAAAATGAGGCTTTAACAAACTTACCAGCTTTAACAGAGATGGACACAACACAAGCGGCTCGCTCCCTTTGAACCAACCCTAAAATTGCCGCCCCTCTAAAGTCTACGGGCTCTTTCCATGGCGACGGCGGCGCTACGTTCGTTGATGGGGTAAATTGCAGCCCCTAAAATTATGTACGTACTCTATAGTGTTTTGTTAAAAGTACACTTTGGCCCCTCTGAAGTCTTTTCTCTCAGGATTTTCTAATCTACAAGACTAAATTGGTCCGAGACTTTCCACGGAACTGGTGACAGATCCAGTATTTTAAGTTCGGAGGCCAATAATTCAGAAAAAAATAGATTAAATGATAAAAAAAAATGCTTATAAAAAATATTGATATATTATTATAAATTAATATGATATGTAAAAATTTATCATAAATGTATATATTTATTTAAGAAGTTTGAGCAGAACACAATGTTTTTTTACAATAGAGAATTGGATAATCAATTAAATCTAATTGAAAAATTAATTAGTATAATTCAAATAAACCTTATATAAATTTAATAAACATAAAAAATACTAATTATTGTATCAATTAATATACTAATACTAGTATATATTTGTTAATTTGTAGAATTTTAGGGGACCATAGCCCCACACATTCAATCTGACTCCGCCACTTACGGAACACAGTGTGATAGCCCTAAAATATGTCGTTAACGCAATTTAGGCACATATATGTATTTTGAATGATACATTTTAGAATATCAATTTGTCTTATTGGCTTTTTGTAAGTCAAAAAATGGTTATGCAGGAGTCCCACATGAAACTAGTTTTTGTAGAATAGAATAACCTCTTTCTGTCACCCAAATTTCTTTGAAGTTGTTAATTAATAGAGATCAATTAACAGATAGGAGTGTAAAATGTAAATGGAGAAGACTTCAAAAGGCTTTAAAAGATAGTTCGAGTTCGAGTTGGGGTTAAAGAGTCGATCCCTGTCGATTTCGAGCTCGAGTTCGAGCCTACAATATAGATCCGTATGTTAACGGGTCGAGCTCGAGTCCAAATCGATCCTATTGAGGGCATCGATACTTATCAAGCCTCTTGAGTTTGTTTATAATATTACAATTTAATTTGGATATAATTATATTGAGTTAATTGTAATCATTATGATCAATCTAAAATTATCAAATTGGATGTTTAAGTTGTATAAGTTTCAATTATATCTTATATTTTATTGTTTTTTGTTATAATTGAACAAGATTTCAATGTACTTTTCATTGTCAAAGTTCAATTCCAGAAATTGATAAATTATATAATAATTTAAGGAATTAGAAAAAAATAATTTCAACTCAATAATCATCGTATAATGAATAATAACATTCATTCTAATAATATAAAATTAAAATAGAGATTGGAAATCAAAAACAGAATTTCGAAGGAACACTGATTCTTGTGTTTCACACAATCTCCTTAAAACATATTCGTCGCCCCATCTAATACGAGTGCTTAAGGTATGACGGGCATCTGTCTCCCAGGATAACTGTAGGGGTGATGTGTGGCATACACATATCACATTTCTTCATGTCTTACATCATTTCCATCATGCATTCGAACATATCTGACCATATTTGCGTGTTTTACTTAGTAAGTTTGTTTATGTGTAGATACACATTCGGAGGGTAGAAATGAAGCTTCAAGAGTGCAAAGGAGGAATTTCACACATTAAGGATCGTGGAAAGGATGTTTGGGGCCTGGAGAGTGTAAATGCCCACTGCGGCGCCATCGCGGAGCCAACATGGCGCCACAAAAATGTGTTGCCTCCCCAACTAGCGCCATCACAGAGCCAATATGGCACCACAAAAACGTGCTGCCTCCCCAACTAGCACCCGCGGCGCCATCGTGGCGCCAACTACTGCTATCATTTTTGTCGGAGACCACCACGATCATTCTCGATTCTCACACACTTACACCGGTTTTTTTGGACTATTTTGCCCCTAATTAACCCCTAAAGGTGTCCAACATGTTTAGGGACCCTTTAGTCCTTATGATACTCTATATATAGTATTTTAGGGTGACTTTTAAGTAGATAGAAAAGGAATTATGAATTTCAGAGTTTTTGCTCCATTTGTAGCTCTCAACATTACTCTACCTAGGGTTTTGAGCTTCCATGATTCCTGGACTTGGAGCTTGATGATTTTTGGTGGAAGACTTCTCTAAATAGAGTTTTATTCTCCTCTTTTCTTCTCTTTTAGTTCTTTATTTCCATTACTACACATGTTTATGTGTTCTTGTGATATGAGTATGAGGGAGTAGTCTCATATCTCTTAGGGTTTGCTTGTCTAGGGTGATTCCTTATGAATTCTCATGTCTATATTGATTTGGATATTGATTCTTATGCTTTGGATATTTTTGTTATGATGAATGTGCCCACATTCACACATGCACACCAAGTGTTCGATAAAATACCTATGAAGAATTTGATTGAACAAGACTAGTGAGAATCAATAGAGTAATTTGCTATTAGTTCGAGATAGCTTTTAGGAGTTGATTGGTGGTTAGGTTAGAGACTATTCATGTCTTAAGAGTCAATGCTAGGACATGAGAATGATTAGGTTGATTTGTTAAGAGATTGACATGTTTGCTTGAGAGAGAAGCTTGTTAGTAGAAGTAACTCACCTCCAAATCATTAGAGGAACTTGTATGAACCCTTAGAACCCAGGCAAACCCCGGGAGCCTTTTATAATTGAAAACCCCTAATCGTATTAGTTGTGTCTTACTTGTTTGTTAAGTCATTCTTGCATCTCTTGATAATTTATAGTTTGCTTGTTAGAGCTACCTTCATTCCAACATTAGATTAATTCATAACAATCTCATCACTCATCACCCTTCATCTTAGAGTAAATTGCACTTTCATTCATTAAGTTCATTGACGCTCTAGTTTATTTGGGTTCGACACCCTTCGCTCTCAACACTATACTACCCACGATCCTTACACTTAATGACATAAGAAAGGTAGTTATAAATATAAAACTTGTGCTAGAAAGTTACATCATTTGCACGCATCAAAGTTTTTTGGTGCTGTTGCCGAGGAACTTGAGTGTATGTTGATTGACTTTTTGATTTTTGAGTGTGATATTGCTTTTCTTAATTAGAATTGTGTTACTTACTTGTTTATAATGTATTTCCCATCATTGTAGCTAGGTTTGATTTTAGTGCATGACTGGACACTCTCACGGGCTAGTAATTGCTTGTGACCCCGAAATTGAGAAGATCCTTCGGCCATTTAGGCAACAAGGCTAAGCTCATCAAGAGAAGTCTAGTTATTCATCTTCATCTTCCGTAAATATGGCGAATGTTATCCCTCCCCGAATTAATCTTAACAATGGGGATGAACATGAAGATGAAAACAACAATGACAACAATCGTCGTCAAGGCAACAATCGTCGTCAAGCCAACAATCTCAACAACTATGATAATGGTCGAAATGAGAACAATGGTGGTGATGTAAGAAACGCCAACAATGAAGGCAATATAAGAGGAATACCTTTGGCTAACTTGTATGGCCCAAGGTTATTGCGGATGATGAGAGAAGAATCCGACCCCCGGCCCCTCCAGGTGATTATGCTATTTCGGGGCAAGTGCTTTCCTATCTTGAGAAACACTCTTTTAGTGGGTTGGCTAATGAAGACTCGTGTATGCATTTGGACCACTTTCTCATGATTAACGACATCCTAGAGACAATAGGAGTCTCCAATGATGACAAGAAGATGCGACTTTTCCCTTTCTCTTTGGCAAGTCATGCAGCTAAATGATATATGAGTTTATGTTGATTTTAGGATCTTAATAATATGTTTTCCATGTTAATATGTCATACATGCGCCACTAGCATGTCACATAATATCATGTCATATATGTACAAAACATATTATATATAGTCTTAAACTAAGTCATAGCATGATGTCTTTATCAAATCA
>JBBYHH010526025.1:0-10963 GCA_038382905.1 Daphne laureola
TGCCGTTGAGGTTGCTACTGTTGTACTGTTGGTCGCTGGATGCCCGGCCACTGAGGTGGTAAAGCCTGGGAAGGCGAAACCTGCCCCAGAGGTTGTTGAAGTGCCAGGATCCAGCGGTCGTGGTGCAGAGGGGGATGATAATATTGTTCAATCTTGCGAAGCGACCCCTTAGCCCGCGGCTGACTGTTCGAGGCACGTGTTGCAGGGGCCTGACCTTTGTGGTGGTGCAGGCTGGGTTAAACCGTGCGAGGCCTCTACATCACTGGCTGCAATCGTCACCCTGATGGTAGGAGCTTTCCCTACTACTGAGGCGTTTTTCAGAAAAACTGAAGGGGCGCCTGAGAAATGCAGTGGGTTTTAGTTTATCTTTGCATGTTGTTATGCCTGTGATTGGTGCATGCATTAATGATATTATTATTCGTAACCCTGCAAGTAGGGATGATTGGTTCACTGGCCGTCGGCATATTATTGACGTGGAGGGTCAGGCCTCAAAGCTGTAGGAGTCTGGGGTCTGGTCCCACTTCCTGGATCAGAAGCGGTTACGGGCGCGTAGGCCGAAGATAGCCACTGACCCTGCCGTTCTAAAATCCACTCGCGAGAGCATGAGGGAAGAAGCCTTTTTGCTAGAGGACAAGGAGTTGGCGGAGACTTGGGACCCAGTGTTCCTTCTTTCCAATGATTCGTCACTACTGGAAGGAAGGGATAATACTTTGTTATCCTATCTGGAGGGTCTTCGAAACCCCTATGACTGCTACCTAGTCCAAGGGACACTGGAGTCGCCAGTCCACGACGTCGCCCAAGCTGCGATGCTGAATTTGAAGGTAAGTGAGCAAACTTATAGTCGCCTTGAATCCATTTCAGTACATGACTTCTATTTTGGTGCAGGCTGCCGTGAGGAAGTATGCGGCGATAGGGTAATAGAATGAGTTTTTGGCATTCGCCAACGATCGCGATGCTACCTAAGTGAAGGAGTTGCAGCGGTTGAGGAGCCAGTCCACCGATCTGCAGCCTGAGAACCGGCGCCTCTCTGAGCGCATTGAGCAGCTGGAGGGTTGGTGTATCTTCCGAAATAAAGAGATGGAGGGTATGCAACTTCTAGACCTTCAGAAGAATGATTTTCTTAACAGGTTCCAGGAGCGCTTGTTCGCATAAACGGGGGCGCTGAAGTAGCAAGGTTTGAAGAACGCTATCCTAGTTGAGGCATTGGCTAGCGCATAGGCCGAGGCTACTGTTTTTTGTGAGCACACCTGGGAGGAGGCAGTGAAGCTTGCGGAGGAGCGAGCTACCGATGCGCAGCATGCTGCTGATTCTGTCACCCATGCCCACCTTAATGTGTGTGCATATGCAAGTGTTGTTTTTGCCTTCTGGGAGGTGAAGAAGGCGTTGGAGCTTCCCCTCTTCTCCGGGGAAGATGGTGCCGCCCCTTCTAGCATCAAGGTGTCACTGCCTAACAGGCTTGCGCGTGTGCAGGAGAAAGCGGCGGAGTTTCGCAGCCAAGCAGAGGCTGGGGCCCAAAGCTTTGAAGAGGGGTGGCTTCGCTGCAGGTGTCAAGCGGAGAAGCTATGTCCTCAGCAGAGCCTTGACGCCCTGAATGCCACTGCATGAGCGGATCCCGATGTGAAGGCCTTGTTAAAGTGGGGCGAGTCTGGATGGAAGATATGCCGTACTTGGCATCACCTCTTAGGTGAAGGGGACGAAGTCTCTAAGGATGTGGACGACTCTTCCCTTGGTGTTGTAAACAAGTAAATAGTAAACAATGTACTTAGAATATTTAGTGGTACCTTATTGCAGCCTCCTGATTGGGATGACTCCTAGTTGTAGATAATGCGGCATTTTAGGAGTCAACATTCTAGTAGCTGCCTTCGGCATAACGTAGATATTGTACTATTATGGAGCGAGTCTATTCCTTGTCCTAGCAATGAGTTGCTTGGGGCACTTGTAGCCAGCTTGCGCAGGCGTAGTGCACGCTTATTTCGTGCAGTCAAACAGCTGCGATGGCTGTTTGATGCAGCGTCTTGTTTTTACGCGGGAGTGCACTATTTGCGGGTTCACCGTGATGCGTTAGCTTAGATGACCTAACAAGGCCTTAGACCCGAACTTTACTAAGTCCGTGGTAACCGTTCTGACCGGTCGGGTGCAGAAGGTTGTTTGGTGGGTGACCATTCTGACAGGCTAGGTGCAGAAGGAATGATCGTGCGTATTTTCTTGTCGCATGGGCACTCTGACGATTTAGGGAATGGGTATTATTGCAGTCTTGTAGCTAGGCCCGTGCGCGGTAGTGGAGCTGTAGAATATAGACACAGAGTAGGTAGGTGTTGTGCATTGTATAAACGAATAATATGAGTATTACACATAATAAGTATGCAGGTCATCTGCATGATAATTCCTGAGAAGTGATCTCCCATTGTGGCTCTTAAGCTGATATACCCCGGGGCATACTTGGCGATGTATGACATAAGGGCCATCCTAGGCAGCGCGCAAGACGCCCCGTTTGGGGTCGCGACCGGCCAACTCTGATCGCAGTAGTGCGAGGCCACCTTCTGTGAGCTGCTTGAGCTTAACCTTAGCGTCGTGTGATAGATTGAGTCGCTGCTTGAGCAGTCATGCGAAGCCTAGCACCTTCGCGCAGTTCTTCGATGAGGTCAAGGTTCGCGCGGAGGCCATCGTTGTTTTCTTCTGAGTTGAAGTTGATCATGCGAATAGTAGGCAGGTCCGCTTCTATTGGGAGCAGTGCGTCTGTCCCATATACCAAGGAAAATGGTGTTTCCCCTGTTGGCATGCGAGAGGTGGTGCGATAATCCCATAGCACGCTTGGGAGTTCGTAGACCCAGCTACCCTTTGCTCCCTCGAGTCGTTTCTTAAGGTCTTCCTTGATAGTGCGATTCGTGACTTCGACTTGTCCATTTGACTGGGGGTGGGCAACTGGTGCGTATAGCATCCTTATGTTGTTCTCGGCCGCCCATTCTTGTACTTTGGTGCTCGTGAATTGTGTCCCGTTGTCCGTGATGATTGTGTGCGGGCTTTCATATCTGCAGGCGATGTTCTTTCGAAGGAATGCGATGACTCGGTCCGAGGTGATGGTTGCGAGGGGTTCCACTTCCACCTATTTGGTGAAGTAGTCGACCGCTACTATCCAAAAACGGTACTGACCAGGTGCTGTGGGCATCAGTCCAATGAGATCTAGACCCCAAAGAGCTAACGAGATTGGGCATGTGAGCGATGGCGATGCAGTTGATGGTAGCCGCTGAACTCTAGAGTTGATCTGGCATTAGTAGAACTTTTGCACCAGCGTCTTTGCCTCCTTTTTCATGGTTGGCCAGTAGTATCCCTGCCGTAATGCCTTGTGGGCGAGGGCCTCAGTGCCAATGTGTGCGCCACATGTTCCTTAGTGGATCTTTGTCAAGAGGTGTTGCCCCTCTGTCATGCTGAGGCATCGTTGGAGGGGGGAGGAGTATCCTCGATGCCATAGGAGACCATTAATCAGGATGAATCTTGTCACACGAAGCCGTGTGTACCTCTGGTCTTTTGGATCATCTGCTGTGATCCCTTGGAGCTGTGTGATGATGGGCGCTCACCAGTCTGAGTTGTCTGCCCGTTGCACCTCGAGGGCACAGATCTCTATGGGTAGACTGTAAACGGAAGGTTTGGCGAGAACTTCACATTTGGAGTGTATTTTGCCTTTAGACAGGGCGTCTGCATTTGTATTTTCCGCTCGGGGAATGTGGATGAGGATTACTTCTTCAAATTCCTTCGTAAGGAGCTTTACCAGCTTCAAGTATTTTATCAATGTAGGGTCCTTGCACTCTGAGGATCTCTGGACTTGGTGCACTACCAACTGAGAGTTGCTGTGGATAGAGAGGCGGCGGATGCCAGCTTTCCTGGCCATCTTTAGTCCCGCTGCGAGAGCTTCATATTTTGCAACATTACTGGTCACATGGAACTGGAATGTTACTCGAAGTTGGGATTCCATACCTAGGGGTCCATGTAGGTATACACCGCCGCCTGGGGCGCTCGTCTTTAAGGTGCCATCTACATACATGTTCCATTTTGGGGGAGGTGGCTCCATTGGCGGGGGCACGTTTTAGGGGGTCAGGCTGTTCTACGATTGAGAACTCGGCAATGAAGTCTGCGAGTGCTTTTCCCTTGATCACTTTGCGAGGTTCATAGTTGATGTCATACTCACTCATTTCGATGCACCATTTGGCAAGACAGTTGGAGTGTTCTGGGTGCTGTAGTATGTCCCTGATTGGGAGGTCCGTGCGCACTGCGATGGTGTGGCCTTGGAAGTAAAGTTTCAACTTTCTAGCGGCATAGATCAATTCCAGGACTGCCTTCTACAAAGGCCGGTATTGCATTTTTACGGCCTGCAAAGTGTGGCTTGTGTAGTAGATGGGTCACTGCTTGTTTTCTTCTTCCTTGATCAAGACCGAGGCGACGCTAGTACTAGTCGTCGATAAGTAGAGGACCAGGTCGTCGCCTGGTTGAGTGCATTTGAGTGTTGGGAGGTCTTGTAGGTGCTGCTTGATGGCCTCATATGCTTCTTGGCAATCGGTGGTCCACTTATAGGCCTTTCGATTTTTGATTTGTGTGAAGAATGACCTACACTTGTCTCCCAACTTTGATATGAATCTGCCCAGCGTGACCAGTCTGCCAGTGAGTTGCTGTATATCCTTCAACCGTTTGGGGGTTCTGAGGTTTGCGATTACTTCAATCTTCTTTGGGTCTGCTACAATTCCTCTTCTCGAGATGTGGAATCCCAGGAATTTGCCCTCGCTAACGCCAAATACACATTTGTTTGGGTTCAACCTTATGTTGAAACTCCTCAGGTTGCCAAATGTCTCCTCTAAGTGGTCCAGGTGGGCTGCGGGGGCTGTGCTTCTTACCACGATGTCATCACGTAGGCCTCAAGGTTGCGGCCAATTTGACTCGCGAAGACTTTGTTCATAAGTCGCTGAAATGTTGCGCCTGTATTCTTGAGGCCAAAAGGCATGCACACATAATAATAAACTGCCTCGCTTGTCATGAAGGCTATTTTCATGGCA
The DNA here is from genome assembly GCA_038382905.1 of Daphne laureola. Lineage (NCBI taxonomy): Eukaryota > Viridiplantae > Streptophyta > Magnoliopsida > Malvales > Thymelaeaceae > Daphne > Daphne laureola. Next base: position 5,043 of record JBBYHH010526025.1, read on the forward strand.
TCTGCGGGGTCCATGTAGACCTGGTGATATCTGCTGTAAGCATCCAAGAAGGATAGAACAGGGTATTGCACGGTAGAATCCATGAGCTGGTCGATGAGAGGTAAACGGTATGGGTCTTTGGAACACGCTCTATTGACTCCTTTGTAATCAACGCAGAGGCGCTACTCCCCATTTTCCTTAGTAACGAGCACAATATTAGCTACCTAGTCGGTATAATGAACCACCTTAATTATATTCGCATCTAGCAATTTTTTGACCTCATAACGTACAAACTTTTTGCGATCTGGGGTACGCCACTTGTTCTCTGTCTAACTGGCCTAAAGTCAGGGAGTACGTCAAGCTTGTGGGAGATAATGGAGGGGTCTACGCCTGAGAGGTCGGCTGTGCTCCACGCGAAGACGTCCATGTTGGATTGAAGCATGTGGATGAGGGCATCCTTCTCCGGCGGAGGCAGGTCTTTCCCGATGCGAAACTTCTTCCCTGGTGAGATTTCTACCTCCTCAAAGGTGCCAGAGAGATCCGGGATGTGGTATGCTTCCTTTGCATGCGCCTCTTCTTCGGCAGGCTTCTTCTTCTTGAGCTCCGTGCAGTGTGGTGTCTATGGAGGCCCTGTGAGGGACACCACATAGTTGCCTTTCACCACATTTTAGTTGACATATATGTAGGCATCGCTCGAGTCTGTGTTGAACTCTAACGTGAGGCTTCGTACGTCGCATCGAATGTGGAACTCTGTCTGGGTGTGTCTTTTGATAATTACGTTGTAAGGCGATGACAGGTCCAACACGATGAAGTCCACTAAACTTGAGTTGCAGATAATGTCCCCGTGCTTTGTGGTCCCTATCATCATAAAGGGAAGAGTGATGGCTCCAAGTGTAGGGATCTCCTCCCTACCTACACCGTAGTTTGCTCCCTTTACGGGCTAGATGCGCGAGAGGGGAACCTTGGCCGCCTGAAGGGTCTGTTTGTAGACAACATTGGCGTTTGCGCCAATATCCATGAAGATCTTGTTAGTGTCCCAACCGGCAATGCGGGCTGTGATGACAAGGGGGTTTGAGTGGGTAACCACCACCAATGTTCCATTGCGGCGGTGAATGAGGTGGCTTGAAGAGTGTTCGATCTGGAAGATCTACGACGTGTAACGACGCCTTGCTGCAGCGCCTTCGCACTGAGTTGTGACGTGCATGCGACCGACAGGTGGCGGGATGCGATCTCCATCCCTTTGTTGTGGTATCTGATTCATCTGGGGCTCCGAGTCATCCCTATCATGGTTGCCATCGCGCTTGTGACCCCTGGGTGATCCCCTGCGAGGGGAACAATCGCGCAACAAGAATTCAGATAACTTGCCTTGGGAGATCATCTCAGCAAACATCTTCTTGAGCTTCATGCAGTCCTCCATATCGTGGCCTTTGTCGCGGTGGTATCGACAGTATTTGTTGGATTGGTTTGTGGCCCGCTTGGGCAGCGGGTTGGGCCACTTTGGGACTTCGCGCTTGCTTTCCAACATGTGGAGGATGTTGGTACGAGAGTCTCTGAGAGGTGGGAGTGCTGGTAGGCTCTGTCACGCGAGGACTGAGACGGAAATTTGGGCCATTTCGACCCTGTTCTGTTGTCTTGGCCGCGCGGGCCCTGTGTTTTGGCCTCGCCGAATTGAAGCTCACTATGCGGCTTGTCGATCTCCTCAGCATGCATGAATCTGATGACCCTCACCAGGAATTACTCCATACTATGTGGAGGGTTGGTGTTGACCTCAAAGAAAAATCACGACTCCCATTGGAGTCCTTGCATGGCGGCGATGAGCCTGGTCTCTTCACTGAGATTGGAGACTTGGATTGCTTCAGTTTGGAATCGCTGGATGTAATCCCTGAGGGCCTCTTCCTTGCGCTGTCTGACTTTCAGCAGATGCACTGCCATTTTTGGCGAGGGTTTAAAGCCTATGAAATAATTAGAAAAAGCAAGGGAAAGCTCCTCGAATGAGTTGAATTGTTTACCCCTGAGAGTGTTGCACCAAGCGGTCGCCGCTCTCGTGAGTGTGGAACTGAAGGCGCGACATATAGTACTGTCATATGCTCTGGAGATAGCTATTGCAGAGACGTATCGTTGGAGGTGCACGTCTGGGTCGGAGAGCCCATCGTAGGCATCAAGCTTTGGCTGGCGGAACTGCTCCGGTAGCGGTGCTGAGAGGATCCGCTCTGAGAATGGTTGAGTCCAGAGATGATCTAGGCCTAGCCTGGTTGAATGTGAAGCGTTGGTTCTTTCCTCGCGCTTCTTCATCTGTGGTTGAGTCCAGAGATGATCTAAGCCGAGCCTGGTTGAATGTGAAGCGTTGGTTCTTTCCTCGCGCTTCTTCATCTGCTTGATGCGTCTGGCTAGAGCGACAAGTGCAGTTGTGTGGGCTGGATCAGGCGCGTTATCCAGCTGCGCGCTCGGGATTTGGCGTGGAGTGGGGATGCTTCTTGTGGCATCTAGTTCCCCTCTAAGGGTTTCCGTCATGGTGTTACAGAGGTTGTCAGCCATCGCCTCAGTGATGGCCGCTAGTGCTGCTGGGCTGAGGCTGGCGATATTGGTTTTCTACAGTACGACATTTTGCTGGGCATCCCCTACTCCGTCGGAGGGAGCGACGTTTTCGTTACGGTGGTAACGACCGTGATGTGTACTTTCTCTAATGGTGTGGACAGAGACGTTGTCTTCTTAGTAAGGAGGAGAGTTGTTGTTCCTGGCCTCACGCTGATCACCATTTAGACACTCGCTTGCCCTAGTTCTCGGCATGATGAGTTTGCGTGGGATTTGTTCATTTCCCAAAGACGGCGCCATCCTGATTTCCTGAATCTACGGCTCTTAGATGTTATAGTTTGGTGTTGTTGACACTCTCCCTAGACAAGGCTCCAAACCTGTAAAAGACCCGAGGTGGCGACCTCGGGGGCAAACTCTGACGCTCAAATCAGTGGGGGGCAGAAGGAGTTGAAGAGAAAACTTAGAGAGAATATCATACCTTCGTATATCGGGGCATCCTCCTTATATAAGGAAGTGACTTGGTGGTTTGCTCGTCCCGCGATCTGAGTTAGGGGTTTCCCATGATCTGGAGTAGTGAGAGGTTATTCTCATGATCCTAGTTAATGGGCGGTTGTGGAGAGGCGAGGTGGAGTGTGTGGCGGTTACTTCCAGATATGACGATCATGGGGTTACGATAGCCAGCCAGCCCACTGGCCAAATAAAATGTCGTCTAAGGGTTTGTCGCGCGATGGGGTTGCCTCGCTGGACTCCTTAGTACGCGTGGTCTGTATGCGATCGCGCGGCGTCGCGGGTCTTGTCCGAGGCCCTGGCAGGAGCATGCATGGATAGTATGCCCTCCACCTCACCTCTCCGCAACCGCCTATTAACCAGGATCATGGGAATAACCTCCCACTACTCCAGATCATGGGAAACCCCTAACTCAGATCGCGGGATGAGCAAACCGCCAAGTCACTTCCCTATATAAGGAGGACGTCCCGATATACGAAGGTATGATATTCTCTCTAAGTTTTCTCTTCAACTCCTCATGCCCCCCACTGACTTGAGCGTCAGAGTTTTCCCTCGAGGTCGCCACCTCGGGTCTTTTGCAGGTTTGGAGCCTTGTCCAGGGAGAGTGTCAACAACACCAAACTACAACATTTGAGAGCCGCAGATTCAGGCCATCAACCTGAATGAATGAAAGTGACCATATAAAGAAGCAGGTAACGAGAAGTGACCACAAGTGAGAGTTATCAGTGTAAGGAGTAAAAATTGTAGTAAGAAGGAAAGAACCAAAGAAGGTATGGTAAATATATGAAACCCTACAAAGAAGCATTTGTATTCTTTATGAGGTCATTGACTATCTTTTTTTGTTTTTTTTATGAAAGCGGATGTAAATATAGTTTAACATTGCACACAAATATGGACGGTTAGGGGTTGAGGGGCATGCTTTTACTGTCACAGGGATAATGCCATCAAATTCTGAAGCTATTAGGTTTTAAAGCTTATTTCTACCATTAGAAAAGCGTAATAAAGTTTCTGGGTTCATGTAAATGTACATCCCGAACTTCTGTAAATATATTCTGACCGTAAATTTGCTAAAGAAATTAACATATATTTTTAAAAAGAATATTGAAATAGCGAGAATCATAATATAGCTGCTCAAGATATCAATGTCGTGAAATTGAGGAAACAACAGTGCATACTAAGAGTACTATTAATGAAGGATCTGAATTATTCAAGCCATCTGAGGGCTCATGTTTAGTCCCCTTTGGCACTTGCAGGCCTGCAACTCAACTAACAGTTCCATTGCGTGTGATGCTTTGTAATATAGATGAATTAGTTCATTAGTTACATGGACCACATTAATGAAATTATTAAAAATAATTTAACAATCTCCCACTTGATCCAAGTGATGACTTGATGATTCAAATCCATAAGTCCGCACTTTACATTGAATCATTCAAATCATCATCTTTAACTGAATCAAAATGACAAGATCATGGCGGACACAAGTCATTTAATCGACATGATTCCTTCCATGTATCACATATCAACTTGATAACCAATATCTCAGCTACCCAGATAATGTTGTTGATATCTTCTCCTCCTTCTCGTTGATGGTTCCCTTGTTGCTAATTCGTCCCCTGAAAAGATTCGAGGTTGTGAAACCCTGGAGAGATACTCCGACGCTCAAGTCAGTTCAAGAACTCAAGGTCTAAATGTGTGTAGTTAGAGAAAATATCATACCTTTGCTCTTAGATCAACCCTCTTATATATGGAACTGCCTCCATAATTCTCGGGCCACGTCTCCATGTTGTAGGGAACGTGGGCGACGTGTCAGTTTAGGAAGTGAGAGTAGAGGAGAACGTGGGAGTTATGTGCGGGAGGAGGTGGAGACGTGGCTCTCTTGTCGCGGCGCGGGATCGCGAGTGGAGGGGTGCGCGGTCGCCGTGCCTCGCGTCCAAAGACTATTCATGCGCGCCCCTTGACGGGCTGCTTGCGCTTCACGCGCGAGTGGTAGCTGCTCCGCGATGCCCGCTGAGGCACACGCTGGGGTAGCCTAGCGATGCTCGCTGCGGCGCATGCTTGGATAGTGTACCAAGGAGCCCCTCCCCGTAGGGGAGTTGGGGTGGGGTCCTGAACTCTGTATTTGTCTCGAGATGTGCGGTCTTTGGGCAGATGTCGACACGTCTACGGTGGAGGCGTTGAGTCCGTAACTTCCCCGACATTTCAAATTTCAAAATTTCTTTAAAAGTGTCGTTTGCACTTCTGCGCCCTACTTTGCTTCTATTTGCTCATGTATTCCCGAAATCGCATCGCTACCCCCTCTTTTCTTCCGGTGATCGACCGTGCTTTGGCCCTTCGATTCTTCCATTGAATTTAATTCCCCGATCTGCCATCTATCAAGGTTAGTGCCTTGATTACCTTATTGTGAATTAGCATAGTCTGTGCTGCCAGGTGTTCGACGAAAGGTGTCGATTTATCTCTGATCACGTTGGTTTGTTTTCTTTATTTGCTTGTAGAGCATGGCTCGCAAGGAACTTCAGTGCCCGGTTACTGTTCTGCTGAAACGTACCGGTCTAACCTCTGACAAGCTTGTTGCGGAGCTGACAAAATATTCATGGCCGATGAACATCATTGACTTTCGGTTGGCGCGAGCCAATGTTCTGAGGTCCGTTGGTTTGCCGGTGACGGATGAGAACAGGGAGAAAGAAACTTTGGCTCTGTATCCAGCGCAGCTGTCGGCGGGGCTGAGGATGCCGTTTCCCCACATCGTGCAGGACCTGTGCGCTTGGTGGCGCGTGCCTCCTTCTCAGCTCGGACCTAATGTCTTTGGGCAGATATCGGCGTTCACCGTCTCGTGCAGAATGGCGGGCGTAGAGGCCTTTGCGGAGGTGTTCTTGCGATTCTTCCGCTTGGACCTACGGACC
>JBBYHH010526136.1:0-10962 GCA_038382905.1 Daphne laureola
GTGCAATTTTGGTTTATGAAATGAATTGGTATTACTAAAACTATAAGGCAAGGTATAATGATCATAACCAAAACTATACTCCATCTCTTCCATCATCACCTTCCACCTACCTAAATATAAAACACACATGTGCCAAATACTCCCTCAAAATTGGCAGCCACACTTAAGTGGAATTAATGGGGGTTTTCGTCTAATTTTCCAAAATGACCATTTTAACCTCCGAAACCGATTTTTCTGAAAATGGCCTGGGACTCACGTACCATCTTAAAAATGTGAAATCTCTTGGAAATAACTTCAAATTCACTCTCGGGATATCCAAATTGTCATTAGTCATGTCTGTTTCTCCAAAATAATCATTTTATCTTCCAATGTCAATTTTTGGTAAAATGGCCCGGGATTCACGGAACCTTATAAAAATGTGAAATCCTATAGAAATTGACATCAAATTAATTCCTGAAGTATGAGAATCATTAGGAAACGTGTTCCTACACGTTTAAAACCGAGTCCCGGTAATTACAGAATTTGCCCGACGAGCAATTTTTCCCAAAAAATCAATGTTCATCAGGGGTGACTGTAACACCAGATCTAGAACCATAGTGCTCTCTAACAATCTGAATACCTACCCTAATCTTCTCATCAATGTTTGTAGCAAGACTCTCATCTAAACAATCCAACTCATCCTCACACGCATCTTCATAGTCTTCCCCATCATCTGAGTTGTTGGTATCATCTGAGTTGTTGCTACTTTGAGGACCCTCAAATATTGGCTAAGATTCGGGCAGTGTAATGGCAGGGGTAGGGTTAAGACCTTGAACAGATGAATTTACTAACCTACCTCCATCATTACTCACAGATTCTGCCCTTCCATCATTTAATAACTCATCCTCATTAGCACTAGTGGACCCTACAATTTGGTTGGTGGTGGACAACTTATTATTCCTACCCAACCAATCATCACTATGCTCAACATACACATCCACAGAACCATGTATCTGAGCATAAGAAAATATCTCAAATAAATACCCATGCTCCTTCAATTCCTTCAAAGTAGAGCCAAGAGGGCCAAACCCATCCTTGAAGTGTATAGTTTTAACATCACCTCCTCTCATCCCCATATCCCTCATAACAACACTAATGGAGAACATGGTTAGCTTAGAGGTCTCTAACCTTGCCACATGCCTTTCGAAATCTTTGTAACGCACAAAAGGGTATAATTCCAACACACCACCATAATATATATTGTAATGCACATACCCCTTAGTCATCTGCACCATTGACATTTTAAAATTCATAATCAGTTTAAGTGGAATACCAAAACAAATTTGTACTGATGTACTGTACGTAGAAACCAAGAAGTGGAAAAACAAATTAGAGAACTAACCTTTGAGAAACCTGAGATAGCTCAAAATTGAGATGCTGAGGGGATTAGCTCGAAATTCCGACCAATTTCCTTACAATATTGAAGAAGTTCATGAGAGAATTTCAAAAGTTGCTTGGTCCGCTTTCGCTTTGCTCCTTGAAGCTTGAAACACTTAGCTCGCAACGATAATTTTTTTTTTTTTTACTTTTCAATACAAATAATCTAACTTTTATTAGAATCGGGGGTTATGCATTTCCTTTTTTTTTTAACAATCAGACCACTAAGTTGGAGGGGTTATGGGTTCAGTTAGTGTGTTTCGCATTAATTCGAAACATAAGTCAAGGCACGTGACCGAGCGTGCCGAGTTCACTGAGCCCAAGCCCTTATTCGCCTTATTTTGATAGTTCAGGGTACCGATTCGCCCGTTTCATAGTTCAGGCCCTAATTCACTCGGGTTGGTATAGTTCAGGGTACTAGTAGATATTTAAGCCTTTATATTATGACTTAATGATACTAGCGGGGGATCGAATAAATTTATTGAGTGATGTCCACATTATACGTTAATTTGGAGAAAAAATATCTTACAATTTATCCATACGACTTTTCATATGGTGAAAATGGTATAAAATAACATATTATATATTTATACAATAAATTACTTCTTTTTAAAAAAATATACTACTAAACAATCTGTCAAAAAACTATTCACCCATCAAACTTCGTAAGTTGCTCTTAATAATCTTCATAGCCGAGAATGATTGCTCTACAATAGTTGTGGCTATATGCCGAACCATTGGCAAGTTCAAATCCAAATACACTAATAGTTTAATAGTCTTTCAGTCCCAGGAAAGTTGATACAGTTTGAATTTCAATTTCAAATTTATGTTTGATCAATTTTTTACAATGAAATTTTTTGTAAAAATAGAAAAAAGCTTCCTCCGTAGAACAAGGTAGACATAGTTTAACTTTTTGATTTGTGTTTGACTCAAATTCTCACTATGAAGAATTTGTTAAAAAAGTTTTGAAAAAATAGAAACTCAACACATTAATTTAGGAATTATTTATCTTAAGAATTACTTTAACAAAATTTTCCGTTATAAAAATGAGTCAAACACATGTTTAAAAGTTGAATTGTATAAACTTTAATAAGATAGAGAGGGTAATAAACTTTTGTTTTAGCTTCGCGTTATTTTTTTTTACACATGGGTAAATGTAAATTATGGATTTGTCATATGAAAATAGTTTATAGGTAAGCAGTGGCAGATCCAAGATTTTTTAAAAGGGGTGTCTATGTAAATATCTCAATGAATGTTACACTCTTCATTCAAAAAATTTAGCAACATTTTGACTTGATATTAAGATTAAAATGAGAAACTTTTAGTTTTTTACTTTCCTATTTTACCCTCTTTTGTAATGTAAGATGTAACTAAACAAAAAAATCAAGAAACGCACATCAAAATCAACTATAAAAATAAATCATCTAAGAATTTATTTTAAACCAATTAAGAAATTGAAGAGAAAAATATATTTAGAAAAAAAAAGAAGACATTTTGCAAAATTGTTTTACATCTCTTAGTGCTGTAAAACTTTTGGAACATGTGAATTATAAAATATAGAAATAAATATTACAAAATATAAGTGGTCCATTGCAATTTTTAAAGGATTAATCTAATAAATTATACTCTATGTAAACATTATTAAGAAAAATGGGTGTACATGGACACCTCTTCATACTACATAGATCCGCCTCTGTGAGTAAGGTAAGTAGTGATAGTTAGTTGTATTTAATTAATTAATAAATTATAACAAAAACTCAATATTATGAGTGATATCAACATAATATTTTTTGTGGTGTCCAATAAAAAATCTACTCATACCTAGAGAGAGTTTTTCATTTTGTGAGTGGTGATCCGCCTCTGAATGATACAATGCATATTTCTCTCAAATTTTTATGTTGGTTTTTTTATTTAGATAAATGTGTAAAAACTCAAAATCGATGTAACGGATAAGCTTCTTACTCCTTACGTCCCATATTAAACAACCATAGGATATGGGGTAATCATCATACACCCCCTAAGATTTTCTATATTCTTCAGTTTCCCCCGTATTTTGGAAATCCTTTATTTACCCCTGAATGTAAGAAATTATACAAAATCCCTCTTGAAATCTAACTTCTATTAATGGTTCTGTTAAGTTTTAAATTTAATGACAAAATTAGACTCTTAATTTTTAAACCGTAATAATTATATCCTAATGTTTTTACCCTTTACACTTTTACCATCTTCTCTATCTCCCTCTTCTCTCTCACACCCACCGCAGCCACTCAATCCAACTGAAACTCTACTAGATCCAACCAACGCTCTCTGACCCAGCCCCAAATCCAGCTCCACTCAATCAATGATGTTTTCATTTGGGTTTCAATCCAACCGAAACAGTACTATAACATTGTCAAAGACATCATCAACTCTTCCTAGCCATGACCGAAGAACTACATAATCACCCATAGAAAATTCCCTCACCCATTTTATATCTTTTTTTGATACACCAGCTATAGTGTGAGAATCATCTAGAGCCAACAGGTCAACAGAGATGCTTACATCCACCACAACTCCAATTTGTCATGTTAGGTCTGAAGCAGAAGCGACATAATCCCATGTAAAAATTCTCTATCAATTACTGTGAGATCCTTGATACAATGAACAAGTTAGTACCCAACCAAATAACTCAAACTTGATTATCCTGAAGATCAACAAATTTATACTTATTGCAACCAATGTATGTGCCATAAAGGAAGAATATTCTATAGATCTAGAATTAAAGATAACTTACATAGATGTTAAGTTGCCTAATGAAGCTGGAGAAGTTGTTATGTTGTTAAGTTACCTCAGGGCGTGTATTATAATTACCCTATAATATGAGAGAGGTATTATATATAGTGTTACACCCACCCCGGAATTATATTATTTTTCGATGTAATTTTCCCGGCGGTCGATTTGTAATTTTGTTGAAACCTTGGAATATATTTTATGGGAGATGCTGATTAATGAAATGAGTATTCTGAGGGGTTATTTGGGATTCATTGAACGGGATTTTAGTAATTTATAACATTTTACAAGTCCCGGAATATTTTACCAAAAATTGATTCTGAGGGTAAAATGATCATTTCAGGAAAGTTGTCGGAAAAATAAATGTTGGGTTGGGCTTGGGGAGGCCGGCGGTTTATGGGAGCAAAGGGAGCCTCATTTGGCTTGTAATTGGAATAGTAACTAGAATGGGAAATGGTAGTTTGGACTTGAGTGTTGTACACTCAATGATCATGAAAGGGTGGAGTGCAAGGCTTAACCTTACACAAACCATGATCAATGTTGAACATCACACTCCTTTCTCACTAGTAGAAACCGGCTATGCTCCCTCCCATTTACCAAAAGTATTCATTTCATATCATTTCACAAAATACATCTCACTTCTCTCTCTTGAAATCCTCTCATCTCTCTCTACCACCAACCTAGAAAACAGTAACTTCAACTGTTGATTCGACCCACTTTTAATTCCTTTTTGCTCCTGAGTTCTTCACAAACTATCTTCATCAAAGTATTGGCTTCACCTTTGTAGAAGAAAGCAAGAGCCAAAGGTGACAAGAATGTCCCAAAATCTGCTGTGCAAACCGGTGGGTTCCAGCAGCGTTTTTGGCATTTTAAACACCACTTTTTGGTGTTTTGAGCTTGGATCCATAACAAGCACCTCCCTACCATCTTCTAGGCTCCCTAGATCAATACCATTCAAGGAACAAAGAGGTAATGATGTTTATTAAGTTGGTTATTCAAGTTCTAACGGATTAAACTTTGAGAATGACACTTTCTCTTGTGTTTGTGTCAAGGCCAAAACTCTAGAGGATAATTTGGACAATTTTCTCAACTCATATCTCCAAGGTAAGCTTAAGTTTAAGCTATGAGATGTATGTGTATGATCATGTTTAAGGAAAAGCATGATCTTGAGAAAATATGAAGATTTGTATGATTAATCATACCTATGTTGTTTTTTGAAGCATGAAAAACATGATTTATATTGGTTTGCACATGAGAGAAATTTTGGATGTGTTGTTCTCATTATGACCGAAAATGATGATGAATATTGCGTGATGAAGTTGGTTGGATTTTGTTTAGGAAAGGTTGTTATAACCATGTTTATGAAGTTTTGAAGTAATGGTGAAAATTGGAATTTATTTGGAGAAGAAACATGTAAGGGTCGAAACTTCAAGTGAGTTTCTTGATTGATGATTTTTGGTGTTTAAGTGTTGATTAGTTGGATGAAAATGGTGATTTGTTAAGGTTAATTAAGTTGGATGATTAAATTGGAAAGTTGGTTGAGTTTTGGGTGAAAATGAAGATGGGCCGAAAACTGGACTGGTTTCAAACTTTAAGAAATATTTGGGAAAATATTTGGTGATTAATTGAACTTTTGGAAAGGAATTAAAGTTTAAGGGCTAAAATGAGAGAATGGGTGGAGTTTGGGTTAAACTGGATATGGGCCGAAATATTGGGGCCCAAAATAGAAACTTGTTGTATTTTTGGAAAATATGGATCTTTGTTGAAAAAGTATCATTTTTATGGATTAAAATGGATAAGTATGGAAGTAAATAAAGCTTAAGGATTGAAATGACACTTTTGGAAAAGTTTAAGGTTGGATTGAAAGGAAACCGAAAGATTGGGCTTTTAACCCAAATCGTCGATTTTCATTGTTGAAATTAATTGGGTTGAAAAAGTTATCAAAAATAGAATTTTTGTAACTTTATAAAAGTTTTGGGTAAAATTTGCACATTTGGTAAAAGTATTGGTGAATTGTGCAATTTAAAGAAAGGTTAAGGTAATTTCACTAATTAAGTGAAAATCATTGAATAATGGACATTATTGGTTAAATTGGCATTATGTGAATTTATGGGTTAATTTGCAAGTTCCTAAAAAGGTTAGGGACAAAAAGGGTAATTATCGATAAAGGAAAGGGAAGTCAACTTTGTTAAGCTATGGAATGATATAAGCACACTTTATGTATAAAGTTGTCACTTTTGTGATTTATGGAATAAAGTGAATAATTGGAAAAGCTCAATGATCAAGACTATGGTATTGATTAATAAATCTTGTTAAGTAAGGAATTTTAGGTAAAGACTAAAATTCATTATGTTTTGTTAAATATCGGATTAGGTTCTGTTTTAACCGTGATTATCTGCAGGCCCGAGGGAGCTTCAGTAGATAATACCGATTTCCGAGGTAAGTGTTCATCTTTCTTGATATACGCTCATTGGGATATGACTCAGTGTATATTAGGCTAGATGAGGCGAGTCTTGGCCTGGTGGTGGGGCCCCTGACTAGTCTTGTAGGTATGTCTAGTGGTATGCAAGTCCTTTACTTGAAGCACTTTTGCATTATGTTTCTACACCAACACTGTATTGATACGGCTTCGGCCGTGGGGTATCGCGGCCCCTCGTTGGTACCATGCGACTACTGTCACTATTCGACCCGGCTGGTTGAGCACCGGCCACTGGGTCCCCTACTGGAATGGGTCGGTATGTTGGACGCAACCACCTTGACCGTATTGTATTGCTAACACTTTCTGCAGGTTTTCACGTTTTTATCCACTAGATTTACCCTTGCCCTTACTGAGTACCTTTCAAGGACTCACCCCCTTATTGTAAATCTTTTTCAGGAAATATGGTTCGGTAGCCCGTGGGATATTCCACGCTGCTAATATGTTATGGGTACCGCCAGGTACATTCTGTTTTCCTGATTTAGATTATTGATCTGCGCGGGTAGTCTCGATTGGTCTATGTTATGGATATGATTATGGTTTGAAATCGACTAACGGGTTTTTCTTTTATGGTGTATGTAAGCAGTAACTTATTAGTGCTCGCCGAGAGGAAAGTAAGTTTTCAGACTTATATTTATTACAGCTCTGTAGGATAGTATGCATGCATATAGAACAAATAAATGTATAAGTTTAAATTATGTTATGACACGCGATATCCTGTAAAACCACTAACGTGTTTCTGGGCGCAGGTTTAAGCAATTAGGTAAACGGAACACCTTAAAATCTATAATAACGCGTTAGAAACTTAAGTTAAGAAAAAATTCAAAAATGGGCGGGTTTTCAAGACCACATCTTACGACGGACTCCGTTTCGACGTCACCGACCGCCTCGAGGTAAACCGCTTCCGCAATAGTTTCTGAGAGGTATCACAGAGGGGTGGTGATAGCTTACACTAAAGATTCCAAGTATCATGGAAAGACCAAGCACATTAGCATGAGATACAACTTTGTGTGTGATGTAATTGAAGATAGTGAATTTAGATAGAGTACATTTCTACAGACCTTAGGGTGGTTGATCCTCTCACTAAGGCATTGTCACCCCTTGTGTTTGCTCGTCATGTTAGAGCAATGGGTCTATGTAGATTGCAGTATGTTGGATTGTACTTCACCACTTTAGGTTCCATACATGTTTGTCATATATATTGAATGATTAATAAAGTTGTTTGTTTATCATCACATTCTCTGTTCAATCTTAAGTTACACAACACAAATTAGAACGTGTCAAACATAGGAATTAGAAAGAATTTCTCACATAGGTCTTTTGCCCTTAATCTTGGGTGGATTAAGGATGAGACATATAAGGACTCAAAGTATGTCATTTCTTTAGAAATATGTAACTTTAAGTGAGTTATATTTTTTAGTGGGAGTCTTGGACCAATACAAGACACCTTAGCTATATGTCCCCTTGATTTGGATAAAATCAAGATGAGATTAACAAGTTCACCATGTTTGTATGACCACTATACATCCTAGCCTATGACTAAAGTAAGTTGGGGGTTACTTTGTAATATTTCATGGATTGTGACATGTCCTCCTTTTATTTGTTAGAGGGAGTACACTATTGTTGTTTTAAGAGGGAGAAAATGACACACCCCTCCACATTAGTGGACATCATTCAGAGTGGGAGTGGTGTAGGTAAAACACCGAATTAGTGTTCATATGGGACTTGTGGGATGTGTTCATTGAAGAATATGTTCATGAAGGATGTGTTCCTAGAGTTCCATGTCCATGAAATGCGACCAAAAGAAAGAATGTAAGCAAGTTGTCTTTGTTCTTGCTTACTATGAGATTCTTTGACATAGACTCTTAGTGACTTTAGCTTACTATTAGTGAGTTGAATGAATGAGATTGCTTTGATTAGTTGTCAAAGGTCTTGGAGAATATAAGACTGCAGTATCCTCTTTTTAGGTAGTCAAGTTGGTGCAATTACCTAACTGGTTCAAGCTAATAGGAAAGACACTGGAATATGATGCATATACTCTAAAGTTCAATCTTGGGCCCACATACTATGTATGATTTTGATTGACTTATGAGTGCTTATTATGATATCTCAGTTGCTTACTACAATCATTAGTTTCAAAGAGTTGAAATTCTAAGAGAGAGACTGATTGTGGTTAAGAAAGTGTATCATTGTGTCTAGGGTCTATAAAGGAAATACTTGATGAGTTCAAGTAAGCTTGATAGGTGCAAGCAATTTTTTGAAGAAGTTCAAACAAGCACACACAGAAGTGCTTGATAAGTTCAAGTGCATTGAGGAGAGGAGAATCTTTCATTATGAGTCTCACAACAATAATGAAGGAGATTTGGTGTGTGTGCCTTTAGGTCGCACCCTTAACTCCATTTATATGAACATGCCTTGGTTTGGCTTGTGATTGAGAGATTTGTTTTCAAGTGGGAGTTTTGGAACTCAAAAGAATCTTAGTACGAGTAGGAGTTTGTTGGAATTTCTTAGCACACCAATATCATTTGAGCTGGTACTCCAACTTAGAGGAGCTGTGAGTAGCTTGAGTTTAGCTCATCTTAGAAAAATGTAGCTAAATGTAGCTCAATAGGTGAGGAAGTGTCACCACCCCTCCGTGCTTACTTGTCGAAAACTATTGCGGAAGCGGTTTACTGGAGGCGGTAGATGACGTCGAAGCGGAGTCCGTCATAAGCTGTGGTCTCGAAAATCCGCCCATTTTTAATTTTTTTCTTAACTTTAGTTTCTAACGCGTTATTAAAGGTTTTGAGGCGTTCCGTTTACCTAATTGCCTAAACCTGCGCCCAGAAACACGTTAGTGGTTTTACAGGATATTGCGCGTCATAATAGAATTTAATAAATACATTTATCTGTTCTATATGCATGCATACTATCCTACAGAGCCATAATAAACATAAGTCTGAAAACTTACTTTCCTCCCGGCGAGTACCAATAAGTTACTACTTACATACACCAAAAAAAGAAAAACTATTACAGCCACCAAATTCCGGTCAGGTTTCTCCGGCGTAGAGTGGCCGATGGGCAAGGTATTCTGGATTGAAGCTTGGAAACAGGTATGTTTTTACCATTATTTCTGAGTTTGTATAGTATTTCAGGTGTTTTTTATCATCTATTATTGTCTGCTTCTGTTATTGGTTAATGTTTAATGGGTCTGTGAGTGTTTTGGTTAAGTGTGGGGGAAGGAAACAAGCTATATAGGTTTACAGGTGCTCAGGCGAAGCCCCAGGCAACGGGCGCCAAGGGCAGGCGATCGCCTGAGGGTTGAAAATAGGATTTGGATTTTTGGACAGGGGACCAAGCGACCGGAGATTCTGGCATGCGACTGATCGCCTGATCGCCTGGACACAAAGAAGAAAATGGAAGAGGCGCAGACGACTGACCAGGCGAGCGTGGCTTGTGGCAGGTGATCGCCTGAGCCTAAAAATGAAAAGGGACAGACGATCAGGCGATCGGCCAGGCAAAAGAGGCCTGGTGCAGGCGATCACCTGACCTGTTAGAACAAAATGGCCAGGGTACGAGGTGACCTGCCAGGAAAATGGAGCCTGGTGTAGGCGATCCCCTGACCCCAGGTGAAAATGGACAGGGAGTTAGGCTAGGGGCCAGGTGACCGGGAAAAAAGCCAGGTGATCGCCTGGCAACCTGAATGTTAATTCTCGGGAAGTTTAAAATACGGGGAAGCTTGAAACTGAACCATTCTTTCTTTCATCTTCATCTTCCTCACCGGAGAAAAATCGACCCCAACCCTTCCCTACAGTCCCAAACACTCAAGCTAACCCAAAAATCGAAGGGATTTTGTGCTACATGCAAGGTTTCCCACGAAAGTGAAGAATCTACGGAGGAAATTGTGAATCATCCACCGTTTAGGTAATTTCTGGAAAAGGGTCTAAATTTTAGGTGATTTTTTCTGGGGTTGCTTGTTATACATGGACTTGTAGACATGTTCTAGTGTTGAATTAGAGCTAGGAGCATGTTTTACATCATCGATTGCGGATCAATTGGTTGAATTTCCGATTTAGGGTTCTTGAGGTTCTGAGAATGAATTATTAGGGGTTTATGTAATTGAGGTCAAATTACTGCTATTGGGCATAATTGGGACAACATTAATACTTGGAACGTTGACCAATTACGCCTAGAACATTGAGCTAAGGCAAACACCATAAGTTTTGGTGTAAGAACAGAATGCGATAAATTGTTGAATTATCGCTTCAATTGTATCTGTATGGTGATTCTAAGCAACATTAGTACTTGAAGTAAGTTGCGAA
>JBBYHH010526247.1:0-10962 GCA_038382905.1 Daphne laureola
ATTATTCTCAACGTGTAAGAAGATGTATCAATTCTAAGTGTCCTCTATCGAGTGTCCACCTAGTGATTAAAGCACAATCATCACTTTACTCTAATTATTCAAGTGATTTATCTTTTTCCTAGATCCATGACAAACCATCGTTCTATGATGAAGTCTAGCATAATTACTCTGTGGTCTAGTAATACTTTTCTTTATCGAGTAAAAGCATATTACAAATATTTCATGACAAAAAGAATAATTTATGAACTATCTGAATAATTAAACAAAATTTATGAAATAATAATATGTAGAACTAAATAATCAAAACTCTGGATTTAAGTTTCACAATAAATCTTAGAAAATAAAATAAATTTAGTTACTAAACATAATTAAAAGATAGATGGAGAAAATCAGATGACGGCTCGTCTCCGGACTGCTGGTGTGCGTTCTCCTCCTCTGTGCGTCCTTCTCTGTTGTGCGTACTGTGCGTTAAAGCCAAATATGTTGGCTTTTTATATCAAGCCAACATCTAAGTCCAAAGTGAAGTAGGTCTCCTGCTCATGTGACGTCAAAATTAGTGATTAGTTTCAATTTTGGCTCAACTACTTTATAGCCATACAACTTCATTCCTCCTTACAGTTTAGTCTCAACTCTTGTATTTGTGCCACTTTAATCCTTAGTTCTTCATCATTGCTCTAATTTTCATTCTCTTACCAATTTAGCTCCAAATTCCTCACTTTTGCTTAAATATCTCCCAAAGTGAAATCCTACAAAATTCTTGCGCAAATAATAAGAACATAGCAATTTGCATCAATTAACGCATATATTTAGAGATAAAATATATAACATTATTTGCACTCATCAGTATTTAATCTATAATTTTTTGTTTTCATGATTTCAAATTTGTAAAATCAAATAACTTATATACATATGAAAATTGAATGTTTAATTTCTAAAAATATACATATTTTTTAACAAGTTCTTTGTGAAAAATTGAGTGAAACACAAGTCAAAAAGTCAAGTTATATCATCTTTTTCGGGACTGAGGGAGTACATGTGATCCTATTATCGTTGTTCAAAAGAATAAAAAAAAAAAATAAAAAAAAAAAATTTGCTAGCGTGCAGCTTAGAATAAGATTCCAGAAATTTTCTTTGTCAGTGTAAAAGAAAAGGTGCTAAACCTATATTTTCAAACAAGAGGGAGTAAATGTAATCTCCATTTGCGTCAGGGGTAACTAAAATCAATCTCTAGCATTTGTAATATTTTCAGCATTTAGCTGGGTCCTGGGCATCAGATTCCCTGTAAATAATGGAGCAAGAATCAGATGTATGGAGAAGAGCAAGTGCCTTTTCTCTCCACCAAATTGAACTTGGAATGGAGGATAAGAAAGTGAAGAGTCCGAAACTCCTAAGAACAAAACTTGGCCTAGTCCTAATTTTTGGGGCAAATGTGCAATCTAAAGTTAACCTGAACAGGTGCCTTTTCTCCCAAGTCTGAGAGCTGTGAAATATGGAGCCAGTTCCCAGATTCAGGTCAGGTCGGTCCTCGTCCTGTGAGAGACTGGTGGCCATTTGTTTGATGGTCGTAGCCATTGTTTCGCCTCTGTACATTAACAGAGGGCCGGTTTATGTGGTGGAAGATGAAGAGGAAGCTATCAACTTCGCCTCGTGGTTGCCTTTGCTGCCGTTGCTTCTAATCTTCACCATTTTCGTTTCGCTTTACTTGGACCGGAGCTTGACCAGGTTTGATCCTTACTGGATTTATAGGGTGGGTGGTTCATCTGGTGGCATCATTCTTATACTCTTGATTCTTGCCCTAGTTCTCAAGTGTAAAGCTTCCATGCTAAATAAATGACAGTATTGTACTTCACCAAGCAGATTCATCAAGCTACACCTGTTTTCTCTTTCATCTAGCAATTCATTTCTTTTGGTGTGTTTTTGGAGAAAAAGTTGATTTTTTTTATAATTGATGTCAAGTTTGGGAGGGGAAAAGATTAAAGGAAAATATTGATTTGACTGAAAGGGAAAAAAAATTGAGCAAAAGCACAAACATTTAGGGTCTGTTTAGTTACCAAAATTTCATTCCAAAATTTTGTTGTAAATAGTTAGATGTATAACTAGTTATTAAGGAGAGAAAATCTTGTTTTCAAAACTTTGTAAAACTCATATGTTAAAATAGAAAACCCTATTTTGAAGTTCTTAATTTTAATACTAGAGTTTTCAAAATTTTGAAAACAATGTTTTTTATCACTTAATTACTAGTTATACATCTAAATATTTACAAAGGAAATATGAAATGAAAATTCTATCAAATTTTCATAACTAAACAAACCCTTAATTGTGCATTCAGACAACAAATCTCTACTCTTCAACTAAGCTTTACTCCATTTGTTTCATAGGGATCATGAAAATCATTAAAGAAGCAAGGACTAAAAAGGGCAACCAAATATGCAGAAGAATTAGAAGAGATTGCTAACTATTCTAAATTTCAAGGTGAAACTTTTATCAAGCAATTGAAGCTGCTCACTTTAAGCAAGAACAACAAAGAAATGTATATCTCCAATCAAGAATTTGAACAAGAATTCCAGGGAACATGAAATTGGCATTTCTACATCCATATGGGCAAAAAGAATGAACTTTTACCATAAACATTGGGACATGTAAGTACAAGAAATCATATTACAATTGTGGCACAACACAATTTGAATCAGGGTACATAACCCATAAATAATGTGAAAAGCTCTTTGTATAGTTAATGCTCAAGATCATAAACTTAGGGCATACCCGATTGCAATGAAAGCTGCAGTGACGAACGAGAGGAGATTCGGTTGGTAGAAACCGGTAGTAGCACCGCTGCATTCATCATTAGCACCACTAAAGCAACCGGGTCTTGTTAACTTGGCGACACCTCCCTCGAAAACAAAGCTACTGTTAGACTTCCCGTTACTGAAAAGTACACACCAGAAGTAAGGAGATCCACCATCACTGCCGCTGACAGCAGCCCCGACTTCTGTGTGGTTTTTATCATTCAGAATATCTAAACTCTTCTGGTTCTCTATCAGCATCGAAAATGCGTCAGAAGGGGGAATGTATTTGGTTTGGCATCCGATGAAACGACCGGTGATTTGGGAAAGTGTTGACACCTCGATACCGCATTTCGGGGCAAACGTGTCTGCAAATTCAGAGTCAGCAGGTTTCTTGGCTTTTGAACCGCCAAGAGCACCACAGTCTCCTTCATATGCTTTTATGTACTGCAATGCAATGCAGGCTAGTCCGGGGTTGTCATATAGAGCTGATGCCTTGTGTGCTGTTCTGTTTTTGTTAAGCACCGCGACCAACTCATCCGCGGGGTTATTGGTTACATTTGCTGCAATTACATCAATAAACATGGTTAAGGAATGATAACATTTTAAGACAATATGATAGGGATCACTCAAATACAGTTGTGTTCTTGTTTTCCTTATATCAAGATTCAAATTTAAATGGTTACTAACTTAATACTTATCCCTCTTTCTTTTCTCTGCACCTTTCTCTTTATCGTTGCTGAGATTTAGCTTTTTGTTAGAAAGTTGTCTTTAGCCATCATTGTGACAACAACTGAGCCTTAATCCCAACTAGTTGAGGTTAACTACATGAATCTTACATCTCCACTTCACTCCGTTAGTAATAAGTTCCTACGGTAGCCTCAGAAAGGAAAGGTCCCGCTGTACTATGCTTGCCCAATCTATCTGAAGCAAATTTTCTTTTCCCATTTTGTTTAGGTGTTTAGTAGAAAGTATCAGTGAGCAGAAACCATCAAATGCTAAGGAATTAACCCTACATAATCATGATTATTAAATGCTAAATTTCTTTTCAAGGCTCAATGAACTATGGTATGCTTTATATCCCTATTAAAACATGGGGCATAGTCACTTGCTAAAATATTTGTCAAAGAAATCACCACAGACCCCAAGACTTGTAGAGGATGTTCATTCAAAATGCTCCAGTAATTCATTGATCACTAACATCTGGCACATTATTCTAAAGTTAATCTTACTAGACTAAGTGCAGAAAATTATGAATGTCGGGTTATCTCCTCTATGCATTGCTTATCCAAAAGACATCTTTTGGTTTTGACGCTCACACCCCCTTTGGGTCAATGTGTTAATTCAACTGACACTATTTGAAGCAGAAAAAATTAGCAATTGAATGTTTATGCATACTCAAAACCAAACAATGATGGACCTGTAAAAACAGCACAAAAATGCAGCAAGCCAACATACTAAGTGGTGGTTTTAGTAGTTCCTGGGATGGTAAAGGTTGTTGAAGGCTGCAAATTTACCACAGCTTTGCTGAGATTAATTATAAAAAAAAAAAACAAATAAGAAAAACGAATTGGAGGGAATGGAGAATAGTAGTCACACACAAAGATTTTCCATTTTGGATAGTTGTGATTTCTACTATGTAAGGATATCAACATCATGACGTATGGAGGATAAAATTGGTAAATGTGTCACTGTTGCATACTCAACTTCTGAACATTTTTGCAGGAGAGTTTAAAGACAAACTCAGTTGCGAAATTAATGGAGTTCATATCTTCACCAACACAATTCCGCCTTCTACCCCCTGGACAGTGCGCCATGCAGTATGACACAGAAGTAAACCATCGCGAGTGAAAGCTTTCTACTCTGATGATGTTGTCGTGGGATATAAGTCTGTGTATGAGTGGAAAAGTCTGACTAAAGTTAAAGAGGATCTGGGTTACAAAGCATTCCTTTATAACCTTGAAGTTGGATACAGATGGCGTTCTTCAGAGAACCACCAATTCTAGCCAATGATCCGTGGCTCGTGGTTATTTTCAGGGATGATAAAGCTGCAACTGCAACTGCAACTGCAACTTCAAAGGAGAAGAAAACTTCTTCAATACGAATTGAAGAGCCATCGATGCAAAGGAAACCAACTGAGAAGGCTGAAAGTTCCCAGGCAAGGAGAAAGGAAAGAGGTTAGTTTTGATCACTACTCTCAGTTTTGAAACCTTTTTAGCTCTTATCTCCACCTCACTGTCTCTGTCTTCTTTTTGTTTTTGTGTTTTCTCCTTTTCTTTTTCATGTTACATTTTCGGTTAAATGCATCATGCTATGGATTGACCATGCACTTCTTCCGTGGAATTGCTGTGAGAGTAACTTGGTCGTCAAAAAAAAAAGATAAAGACAGTGAGGTGGAGATATGAACTCCATTAATTTCGCAACTGAGTTTGTCGTTAAACTCTCCTAAAAAAATATGCAGAAGTTGAGTATGCAACAGTTCTGATCAATCAAATGGGAATGGAGAACCCTCCTCCATCCCTATTGGCCTATTTCACCAAAAAGCACTCCCAGAGAACTGCATTAGTCAACCAGAAGTTATTTCAGAACAATTTTCCTAAAGCAGACCCAGTTAATCAACATAACTTCAAATGGTAACAAGATCTGTGAAATCCTCCTACTTCTACAGCTCAGGCTTAACTGAACTGAACTGAACAAAACACAGCTTAAAGCTACAAAACAACACTAGATCCAGATCTAACCTAAAAGAACCTAATCAAAACCATGAATCAACAAAAACAGACATAGTAAAGATGCGACATTTCCAAAGAAGAAAACAAACCCACATCAGAAAAACCAACAAAGAAGGGATCTTTAAGCTCTTCGGAAGCAGATCAAGCAATTAGGGTCGATCATAACCCAGTTGACAAAGTAGAAACATGAATGCAGGGGAAAACAAATGAACATCATTATCTGCTGAAACCGAAATCTAGAATGTGTAAAGGGACTTACTCTGGGAGCTGGCAGAAGCAGCGAGGAAGAGTGTAGAAGCTAGGAGGAAGCAGAGGGCCATCGCCATTGCGGTGGGGAGAGTTTGAGTGCTGAGAAGGAGGGAAAGAGGCGAGGAAATGAAACAGAGAAACCAGGACGGTGAGATGTCTACTGTCGAGTTCTATGTTTTCGGTACCTGCGGGGATGATAATGAAATGACAAAATTAGCCTTTTTTGCCATTAAACTGTACGTGAAGTGGGGTTTTAGGCTTTTAGCACGGATCCGGCTTCTCTGTTGTCCTGTGGTCTTTATGCAGTCCACCACATCAACAACCCAGGTACTTTTTTTGCTCATACATCAATATTATATTAATTAAATCTATAACTATATATATATATATATATAATTATTTTCTTTTGCAAACTAAAGGTTTTATTTCTTAGACAAAAAAATGTAAAATTAATTAGAAATGATCAGAGTAGATTCTGTAATATTAATTATTTTTTCTCGTAATTTTCAAATTAATTTTTTTATCTTATTTTTAACCATACTAGAACTGACATTTCTCACTGTATTTTATTAACACCATTAATTCTTTTTTGTTGATACATACAAATTTGAATCAAAAAATTATTACAGATTTAACTGATTCAAATAAAAACATTTAAATCAATTATTATTTTTTCTATCTAATTATATAAATCTTTTATTTAAAAATAAGAATGAGTTAATTTAAAATATTTGGGAAGGGAGAAGTGCACAACATAATCTAATAAACCCAAACAGGAAAGCACAAAAAAATTGATTTAAAAATTATGAGAAAAAAATATTACAGAATCTACTCTGATCATTTCTAATTAATTTTATATTTTTTTGTGTGAGAAATAAAACCTTTAGTTTGCAAAAAAAAAAAATATATATAGTTATAGATTTAATTAATATAATATTGATGTATGAGCTAGAGTTTTTTTTTTAAAAAAAAACCAATTTGGAAAGGTGCCTGGATTGTCTACGTGATGAAACCACAGGCCGGCAGAACAACAGAGAAGCCGAATCCTTTTAGCACCATACTGATCCAGGCATCCAACAGAGGCTCACTAACAATAAAATATATGGCTCTGTTGGATTTTTGTTAATGTGGTGACATGTGGTCCATTATTATTGAAAAATAAGAATTATATGAAGTTTATTGCAAAAATATTCCTTAATATGTTTGTTATTAATTTTTTAATTGGATTAGTTAAAATATCCATAAAACCTTAAGTATGTTGTTACCTTACCACCGTCGCTTGTTTTCACAGGTATTCGTTACTAATCCTCTACAATACTGTTAACATAGTTGCTTCAACAACAAACAAACAAAAATGAAAAACTATGAATTAAAAAAATTCATGTAACGAAATATTTCTTTATAGATGAAATTCAAAGATATAAAGGGAAAAAACTGCCTAGCTCTTCCCTTTCCCCATTTTTATTATTATTATTATTATTATTATTATTATTATCATTATATATATATAATATTTGGAGGTTTATGGATGAGATTGTAGAGGCTTGAACTCAAAACCTCACTATATATTCTTAGAAATATAGACACTAGACTAGATATTTGCGATATCCTTTCCCTAATTCTTTATTCCGATGCAGTAATAAAGTAGTTATAAGTATTTTACTTACTAAGCAAATAATAATAATAAAAATATACATTATTTGCGGATGGACTCATTAGAATTTACAACTTCTAGCAAAACTTTGAAAGTTTATTACTCCTATGTAAAATGTACTTTTAAGTACATCCTATTGTATTTTGATTTATAATTCTTATATCTCTTTTAATTGAATTTTTGATGAATATTACTCTTTCCGTTTAAAAAAGATTTGAACATTTTATTTTTAACATTTAATTTATAATTTTTTGTTCTTCAATATTTTAATGTAAAAAAATAAATAATTTATATGCAAATGATAATTTAATGTTTTTAATTTCTAAATATATATTTTTTAATTTTTTTTAATAAATTCTTTCTAATAATAATTTTAGTCAAACATAACATTAAAAGTTAAACGTTTAAAATATTTTGGGACGAAGGTAATATATAAGAACTGCATTTTGACTTACAATTTTTTTTTATGTGCATTTTTTTTTCTTTTTCCTCTCACCTTATTTTTATTTTTAGATAGTAGATCCACCACTGCATGATAAATGTTTATTTGAGGAGTTTGATGAGGTTGTATAGGTGTTGGATATGGAAATGTGGGCCAAAAAACAACAATATAATTTCCACAGGGACGATTCACGGCTTCAAACTTACCCAATTATGAGTGAAAAAAATACATTTTCACCACTTGCTTTTCGTTAGTGAGAAAGATAGTTTCTCACTAAAACTAATTCGGTCCTCTGGTGAAAGTGAGAGGAGTGAACAAGGCTTTTTCATCGTGAGTTTCGCTGAGAGTCACTGTCACCCAACCAAACTTAGATCTGTCCTTTGAAACAGACGAGATCGCTGAAGAACGTCTGGATCTTATTAGAAGCTGCGGCTATTGGATCGTCTCTTGGATTCAGAGTTCCACCCTTCCTCTCTTCAATCGTCTCTCGTATCTTGCTCCACTCCCTCGTCGTCCTCCATCTCTGCACATCGCCGACGCCCCCGCTTCACTAGCTCCGCTTTGAATGTGTCACGTTCTGCATCGTCATCATCATAGCTACGAAAAGGTAATCTTCTTGTATATGCTTCCAAAAATTAGTGCCTAATGTCCAAGCTGGGTTCTTCTTTCTTGGTGTAATTGACACGGATTCAGGGTCTCGTTGATGATTTTGTGACATGGAAAGGTAGAACTTATGGGTATATGAAGTTCTGTTGGTTGCTAGAACTTATGACAGTTAAGTAATACACCTAATTGTTTGGAAATTAGATAGTTGGTTGTAGTTGGCCACTGATCATAAATTAGATAGTTGGTTGTAGTTGGCCCATGTTATAGATGATTCACAATTGGTACAGTTGCACCATGTCTGTCTGATAATACCATCCATAATATGTTTCATTCCCTAAACAAAAGTGCTATCATTTTCCTTATCAAGTTGCAGTAAAGAATGAAAGAAATTGGCAAGAAGAAGCGACAAATGGCATTCATCTGTAAAAGATTATGGATGATCACCAAATGAGTGATCTCAGAAAAGAGTAGAAATGACAGCAGCTAGGGACACAGACAAATATATATATATACTCACAGTGATTAACTTCTAAGTACTTAATTAATCAATGGCCATATATATATGATCACTCTAGCTAGATATAGCTAAGGCTTGAAAATTTATTTGGATATTCTGCCTGCTTCTTTTCATTTTATGATCTGATAGATAGTGGAAATGCATGTCAGAAGAAAAGTGAAGAAGGGAGGAAGACATTGCTATAGCTGCCTTTAATTTCTCAGGAAAAATAAATAAAGAAGTATATTAAGAGAGTGGAGTATGTATAGCTAGCTAGCAGTTCATGGTTTGGCCTGGGAAGAAATGAGAAAAGGAGGTGAGGGAGTGATTAGGGTGAAAGGAGAAGACATGAAGAAGAAGATGAAAAGAGAAGGAAGTTGAGAGAGTTTTGGAGGAGTGTTTTGGTTTGCAGTGAAGCACTAAACATGAGCTTATAGCTGTGAGTTGAGAAAACGTGTATCAGTACTTTCAAGTTTTTATATAAAAAAAGTATAAATGAAGGAAATAGTTCTCAGTTATTAAAGAACATGATGATAGAAGTTATTTGAAAAAAAAAAAAGGAAATAGCAGTACTTAAATTAGTGATTCGGGAATGATTAGTTACTTAAAGAACATGATGGCTTAAAATGGAAAGTTGGCTTAGTTGATTTTAGCTTCAAGAACTAGGTTCACTAACTGAACTAATTATGTGCTGAAGCTAAAATGGAAAGTTGAGTATGTGGTGAAGGGTTCAAAAGAGTTGGCTGCTAGTTTAAGTGCTGAAAGGAAATGTTTGACTTCCTCTTTGTTGTATTGATTTACTGCATTCTTTTCTTTTCCTCCCCATTTGCATTGAAATAGTTGTAATGTGCTAACTGGTGTTCTTGGTTTGTACTTTGCAAGTTCAACGACGCCATGTCCATCCAGCAAAATGCCAAATTCAATGTGGAGCGCTATGATTCTTAACTTCCTAGAGAAGGAGGATGAGAGAGTGAGACGTGATGAAGAGAAGGCAGAGAAATGCAGGAAGATGAGGTTTGCATTGTTGCAAACCATGTTTGCAGATGGAAAGTCACCAGATGAATTCAAGGAAATTTTATCGATGCTTTTGTAAAAACACTCTGATTTAATGTAGTAGTACTAGTATGCGTTTGGGAAAATACAATTTGGTGTACTGTGATGTTGTTTCATATCAGATCATCTGTTAAGCTATGCAGGATTTGACTATGACAATGATAAAGTTCAAATTTATTGTCATTTTTGAGTATTGCTCTGAAGCTTGCAGGTGGTGCCATATATAAAGAGGTCTGAATGTATGCATCTGACTAGTATTGGATTTTGCACAACTATCTGTTTAAAGGAACTTTTGATATCATGGTTGAAATGTTGGTATCATGGTTGAAATATTGGTATCATGCCTGAACTTTTGATATGAACAATCTTATTAATTAATTGAAGAGTTGGCTTTTAATTAGGCTTATAACCTTAATCTGTAGTATAATACACCTGACAACAATTGATGTTTACATGTAACTTAATCAAACCGCTCCTTTTAGTATACACCTAATATGTTTATAGTTTCCAACTGCATCTAACAAACTTGAAGGACTTTACATTAGTTGACAAACCATTTAACTTTTGAATGGATTAATGAATCCTTCAAACTCTATCAACTTTGTGAAGTTAACATCAAAATAGACTTGAAGGTCTTCAAATCTTTGCATTTGATGCATATTTGATGAAGATATCAGCAATATTAGTTGATGCCATTCATTGCCGCTTCCAACACAATTCAGTGTACAGTTGTCCTCTCAAGTTAAAATTGCGCCTTCTTGTCAAGCATAAATCATAAACAACTTTGTAATGGCCACCAAGAACCAGCTTTCCAGGCATCCCACTTTGCTCTTTCCGTCATGTTCAACGCCCAAGAAGCCTGCATGTATAGAGTCACATAAATGAGCATCTCAGAATGGAATCAACCAATTGTGAGTGACTGCTAGGTGGTTAAGCAGTAACTTCAA
>JBBYHH010526358.1:0-10961 GCA_038382905.1 Daphne laureola
AATCTTAATCCCTTGATGATCCTAACATAAAACAACCTTTACCTTGAATTTTGGAAGCTTGATGATGAAGATTTGAGGGAGTTTGATGAAGAAATGGTGGAGGTGAGCTTCCTGAAATTGGTGATCAGCTTGGAGGAGGACAAAGAGGTAAGTTTTAATTTATGTTATGATATCTTACTTAATACTAACTATATACTATATACTTATTAACACTTTACTCCATTTCTTTTCTTTTATTTCTACTAACTCACCTTTACTTCCATTTAAATTACCAATCACTAACCAATTTACTCTTCTTCAATTACTTACTATCACCATTCAACATTTAAGTGATTTTTCATTAAATCACAAAAATGTGACATTTATCTTCCTCTACTAACAACTATGACATATTATGTATTAAAACATAATATATCATACTTTTTCATTTTCTTCCTTCCTTTTCTTCATTTTAGCCACCACTTTATGCTTTTTGAAATTAATTGTCCATTTTCTGTCATTTTTTCCAAAATGATGACTTTGCCCCTGGAGGTGAAATTGGAAAAAATGGCCCGAAATTTAGTGATGACTGTAATATTCTCCTCCACTTAAGACTCTTGGTCCTCTAAGAGTACCTTCAATCTTTGAAACTCCTGGGGGTATCGATCCCTCATATCTTTCTCGGGAACAGTCTGAATCGTGTCAAAAATTCATTTCTTTAACATATTCACGTGAAAGACATTGTGCACCACTAATATACTCGGTGGAGAAGCTAGCAGGTAGGCTACCTTACCAATCCACTCTAAAATCTTATATGAACCAATGTATCTTAGGCCAACTTACCCAGTCTTTCGAATCTGACAGTCCCTTTTTATCGGTGCAACTTTCAGCTAGACTTTATCTCCAACCTCAAATTCCAAATTACGACGCTGCTTATTCACATATGATGTAGTCCGATCATTTAGGGTTTTTTAGCCGTGCTTGTATCTTCTTTATCTTTTCTGTCATCTCCTCTATGACTTTGGGGCCCAATTCAATTTTTATCAGAAGCTTCGGACCAACAGTGGGGTGTCATACAGCTTCGTCCATACAATACCTCGTAAGACATCATACCAATCGTGCTCTGGTAACTGTTATTATATGAAAATTCCATCAGAGGTAAGTGTTGGTCTCAATCTCCCTCGAAGTCTAGTGCGCAATTCCGCAACATGTCCTTCACTATCTGAATCACCCGTTCTGACGGTCCATCGATCTGGGGATGTTGTGTTGTGCTCAAGTGGAGTCGCGTGTGCCAAGCTTTATGAAATGATTTCCATAACCGTGCAGTAAACCGTGGATCCCTGTCTGATACAATGGAATCCGGAAATCTGTGTAACTGCACGATCTCCCTGATACACAGTTGGGTAAGCTTCTCCAGTGGATTTGTTACCCAGATACGCAAGAAGCGTGCGCACCTGATCAATCAGTCCACAATGACGCATATATCATCATGGTGTGCCTGTTTCGGGGGCAACCCCGTCAAGAAATTCATGGTGGCATCACCCCATCTTCGAACGAGAATGGGTAATGTCTGCCAAGTCCCTGCCGGTTTCTTATGTTCAATCTTAACTCTTTGACATGTAGCGTACTCGTCCACGTACACGACAATCTGTTTCCGTATACTTGGCCACCAGAAGTGAGATCGCAGATCATGATACATTTTCTCACTTCTGGGATGAATACTCCGTCTACTAGAGAAGGCCTCCTCGAGAATTTCATCTTAGAGGGCCATATCATCATATATTTATAAACATCCTTTGAAATACAGCAATCGCTGCTTATATTCGAAGGACGGAGGCAATGCACCTTTGCTTCCCCTGCAATTTCCTTAAGTTAAGAATCCATCTTAATATTCTTACCGAGGTTTATACCGTAAGTTAAACAAAACATGTAAAATCTTGAGTATTTACCTGAGGAGATTGACCATTAACAATAACCTCAGACCCATTACCAATACAGAAGAGTCAAGTGTTGCTAGTTGTGGGCTAACCACTGCTGAGTGGTCATAACCAAATCTCAAAAGTTCTCCTTGCATTTACCATTTCAGAATGTTCCGTACACCATTGACATATTCATGGAATCATACCAATGCCAAAATGATTATCGGAACTACCGACCCATGTGATACGAAACAGAGTACACTCATATACCTGAACCCTTAGGTTCAACTTTCTTTCCTTTTTACCCTGCGTTGTGTCACGACATGAAACGTCTTTACAGAACACCTAGCAGGTGCATTACAGAACAATAGCAGGTGACTCGATCTAAAATCACAGTCAACCTGGACATAATCTTAAGGTGATTACATGTCATTGAAGACTTCCGGACAATCAGAATGACAAAACATCACTAGTGGCCGTCACAACGACCGCACACCTGAACTACAAGCGCGAGATTCCCAATATAAAAATACTAGACAGATGACCCAAATTCCAACCCCTCGGGGTCTTGCGCCCATAGTGTTTCCCTTTGTCATAGACCCATCTCATAGAAATATCTCGGGTGTGATAACTCGCGTGCTGCAGATCCCTCCTAAGAGACATTCCCATACCATTACACCTTATCGAACATATGCATATACCAACACCTGCACGTCCCACTGGACGGAAGCCATACACATATCTTCACATTCCATTGGACGGAAGCGTATACCATAACCATTACCATTTCTGTTACCATACCGTACTTATTATCATTATAAGCCATACATATCCCATTATCATGCCATACATTGTGGACCAGGGTCAGACAGAATGGAGTTCAAACTCCCATGTGATCCCACTATACAGAACATATCTCATTACATATACCATTCATCCTACCAGATGGAAACACATACCATTATCACATATTTCATATTCAGAATGTGTATTGCATAATTGCCCTTGTTGGCAATACAAGAGGTGCAGTCATCACAATCACTGACAAATCATAGACATGTGTGATGTCACTCTTTGACAATCCCTTAACACATACATGTCGTTCCCTTAACTCATTGGGAGGGTAAACCTTTAGCTGTGATTAGCAAATGCATTCATAACATTTCGTGATCAGAACAAAGAATCCAGTGATTCGAGCATCATACCAGTGCAATGAAGGATCTGAACATCACACAGAATCAGGATATCATATAGGTGTACCATGGGGTGGTATCTATATAGCACATACTATTAGGACAAACTGTTGCTAACAGAACTCTGGGATGAAGTATCATAATTTTCTTCCAAATCAGACCATACATGTGCCAACTTAATGCCGAACGTATCTATCGTAACATATTACGGAATTACATATTTGGTGGAAACCAACAGCTTCTATAAGAAGGAACTATCATCCCTCTGTACTGTGTAACCGGACTTAACTCTGATCAACTTATCCTTTCTTTTGTTTCTCTAACTTTTCCTTTTCTTTCAATATTCTATTTCCAGCATGACCAATCCTGAGTAAAACATTTTTATAAAATTCCCTAGGTATCAAATTCAAGTTCTGTAACTTTTGTCTTAAACTAGACACATGAAGATTCTCTCACAAAAAATTTCAACTAACAAATCCAAGGGAGTCAAT
Source organism: Daphne laureola (assembly GCA_038382905.1). Classification (NCBI taxonomy): domain Eukaryota; kingdom Viridiplantae; phylum Streptophyta; class Magnoliopsida; order Malvales; family Thymelaeaceae; genus Daphne; species Daphne laureola. The sequence goes on from JBBYHH010526358.1 coordinate 3,583, forward strand.
GCAGTTTATTCGAACAAGTTCAGTTAAAATTTGCTGTTTTTCTGAAAAACGGTTTTGTGTCTAGTTTAAGTTCAATTTACAAACTAGATCTACGTGTTGAAATAAATTGTGAAAATTTAACCCACACCAGTAGACTTAACCAAGAAGCTTTCTGAAAAATTCTAGATCCAAAGGATGCCTACAACCCAATAAAATAAACTAACAAGGTCACTAAAGTTAGGACACCAACTTATATCGACTAATTGACATACTCGAACCACCGTCTGTCTCGCGGGAGAGGTAGTTTAAACTACCTTCCTGGGCCTCTCGGTGGCATCCCATCCTCCGGATGCATCTCATTACACCTCAAGTCAATTGTCGATATTTCAACACGGCAACCACAGATAGTACTGAGTCCTAAGACTAACTGGTACTCACTGTCATATCCAGAACCAATCTTAACAATCCTCATATTTTTGCTAAAATCCTGCACCTATTCTTGTTCCTGATATTGGCCTGGAGCGTAAACGCTCTCTACCCAATCATCCGGTCAATTACATGTGTCATCCTTACCTTAACCCCTTCCAATTTTCTCATAATCATAACAGGGAGACACTTGGTGCCTCCGCACCTCTGTGTCCAAGCATGAATCCATCGCATGAGTTTCATAACCTCAAGCCGTTCGTATTGAGTCATTGCAGAATACATTGGCTCAGAGAAACATCTTTTTCCTGTAAATACAATACATCACAGAACATCAGAATATAGCATAAGATGGTGCATAATAGAGGTCCTAGGCGGCATCCAAAACGCGGCATCTGAGGACCGTTAACACTCAGTCCGTGCTCATAGAAGATCTGTGCATACAGCACAATCTCCATACATCTTACCTTACTTGGAGCTGCCTATCGTTACGGCTGCTCACCTTAACAATTACATTCTTTATACACAACTTTTTCATATTAATTATTCAATAACCCTTTACCTGTTCTTTGTCCGTTGTACATACCGAAGTCGATGGACATCATTGTCGTTTCAGAATCCATAGTTGCAGAACTGACTTATTCCTCCAGTTCAGAACCTTATCATCATCATCACTATCATAACCATCATCATCGACATAATCATTATAGTGATCATCATCAGGATAATCATCATCATCAGAATCATCAACATAAGTCAGATCCGAGGTATCATCCTGGGTTGGTCCTTTGGGTTCCCCAGACCCTATGTCGGTATAATGGTGTCCAGAACTGTCTGTAACTATCCCAGCACTTGCAGTAGGTCGTCTAAAACCTGAACCTACTATTACGGGGGATTTTCATGTACTAGTGGTGGCTTGGGCCTTAACCGTCTTCGGCCAGCATTTCTATGCAGAGGGAGATCTACATCTCTCACCTCCGGTATGGATCTCGTTGTCGGCGAGTTCTAAACATTTCCCTGAAATTCCATAACAGTAGAAAGAGCACACGTAACGGTTAACTAAAAAACTTAAGCAAGCAACAGTGTTCCTGTTGGCTCTGTAGAGTAGATGCAATGTATGATGCATGATGCAATTATCACTCAAAATTCAGCATCAAACACACCACACAATAGTAACAATCATCATCAGACAATCCCATATCCTTCATGTTAAGCATGACTAAACCGACCGCCTGTAGTCCCACCTCTCATTCCAAGATAGTTGTTATAATGAGGTGGCACGACTCATCACAGAACCATCCTAGACTAATTGGTGGCACAGGCTAAGCTCGTCGAATCACAACATCCATATCCTCTCCAACACCTTCTCTTAACCATTTAGCATAATCATGCTCTGATACCAACTTATCACCACCCCCTCCATGCACATCCCGGTGGAAGCGGACACGGGGGCGGAAGGGCAGTGGTGACGGTCACTTTACCTATAAAATAGAATCTATAACAGTGGGCTAGATGCACAACCCGACCCCTGGATCACATTCCTTAATAGTAACAAAATAGTAATACACAACATATCAACTATGTAAAAATTCCTGCAATATCAAATTTCACACCACAATATAAATTGAGCTCCGCTCAGACCAGGTGTGCCAGAAAGGAGACTGCCTCAGGCAAGTACTCCCCGATAAATGAAACATACACATAAATCAGTAATCATTTATCATATAGACATTTCCAAAAAATGTTTGTCTGCACTAGTTATACAAATCCAATCTAGGTCTACAGAGCCTGTTTTACCAATATAAAGCATCTATTATGATTAGGGAGTCAAATTTATAAGATTCCGATGATCACCACCTGACACTGATGCTGCTGCTGCTGCTACTGCAAGCCACATATAAAAGAAATTTAACCGTTAGTCATTATGTAATAATAGTGCTCATCGAATAAAATCCAGACGATCCGTTTCAGAATCATATCCGTATCATAACCATTTCTCTATCGAGATCACCCCTAATCCCGTTATCAGTAATCATAATCATATAAGGAGCTACATTGTACCTTAGTACTAAATCACAGTAAATGACCTGTGAAATCTACTCCGCGGTGCCAGTAACAGAAGCTTCTGAAAAAGATGTAAATGTAAGAGGGTGAGTTCCCGAGAGAACTCAGTAAGGGCGTAGGTAAGAGAAGAGGTCTAACTATCAGTAGCTACAAACATAATGTTAGCATGCATAGTATGCAATATACTATGCAACCTATAAAAATCATGAATGAATGATATGCAATGCACAGTCCTTTTCATTACGACGGCCCCGGATGGTAGTATTTCAACCAATCAAAATTTCAGAATAGAACATAACGGTATAGGGGCGTAGTAGTAGTGCGGGACATACGGTCTCCGTGTAACCGTCATCAGTACAGTAAACATCATCATCTGGTTCCCAGTAATGACCATGCGAATCGTTATCATGAAACCTGGTAAACCATATCAATCGTAAGGTTCATCGAGATGATTACACAGATCATGATCACAGAACCTGGTAAATCTGTATCGATTACTAGGCGATCGCAGAACATCATCAGAGGGGAGTTTCAAGTCCCGCACTTGAAAACCTACACACCTCTAATCCTACCATGGACTTAGTCTCGGGAGTCACAGGGCCCCACCCTTTGCCCGAGGCTAACTTCAACTAACCCAAATAGCATAAAGCGTCCCAGTGATGTATATTCAAGAAGGTTGAACCCTTACCTATGAATATCGGATGAAGAAAGTTGTCTGTGCAAATTTCCGGTCCACTTGTACAATTTTGGTAAACCTTTCCCGTAGCCCTTTCCTTGTTGCTCTAAACAGTCATACAAGTAACATGGAATCAATTTCCATCATTTCAATTTTTCACTTTCTGACACTTGGCAATTTTTCTATTTTCCGGTCACTTTTGAAAAAGTACCAGAATTTGCAATTCTTTCACATTCTATCATTAACCTTTAAAAACAAGCAATTCAATCATTACTTAGCAAATAACATCAATTATCCTCAACTTTTCCCCCACTTTACATTTCGGCCCAAAAGTTGTAAAATGGTCAATCCTTAACCAAATTCAACGTAACCTCTTGCACAAGTAATATACGTAAGTATATTATCATCCATCAATTAATATTCAACTTTCCCCAATTAATCCTTTATATTTTCCCTTTTGTACATTTTGGCCCCAATTTCAAAATGAGCAAAAATTCATCCAATTCATTCCCAACTTCATTTACATACAACTTTATCCATTTTAACAACATCCATGATCAAACATTTTACTTTTCACAAACATTCATCATCTTTGTCAATCTTTCACAATTCGGCCAAAGTTTTAAAAATGAGCATACCTTGGCCCTATCAACAAAACCAACCATCCCAACATTTCTCCATACATTTTATACCAAATTAGGAGTCTCTAAACACTCCTAATCCATAGCAATTCACACAATTAGTGTTGAATCACTATTTTTAAAATTCATCATAAATTTCAGCCATACCTAGAGCACCATCATCCATTATGATTAAACAATAATTCCAAGCATTAAAGTTGCTCAAAATCAATCCAAGAGCATAATTGAACCTTCACTTTAACTCAATTACACACTTTAATCCTCCACCTCAAAATTGGCCTTAAAGCATAGTTCATAGATTCATGATGAATTGAACATTACTTCAAGCATTAAAGATGCTCCATAATCACCCAAGAACACTAATTAAGTATCAATTTAAGCTTCCCCCAAATTTTTGTTCATGAAGCTCAAGAACCCTAACTCATAATCTCTAACAATCATGATGAATTGATGAAGTAAAGCTTGTTCCTACACCAAATAAATCATTTATTCAAGCATACCTTCATAATTCTTCAAGGATTGATGAAAATATTCGACCCTTACTTCATGCCCAAATTTGACCAACCTAGAGGAGAGGAGAAATTGAGTGTTTCCTTAGTGTAATCTTACTTCTAGGATGAATCTCACATGAAACTAGCTCAACCTTCAAATTTAGAAGCTAAAATGATGAAGATTGATGAAGGTTTTGAGCAAGAAGATGGTGAGGGAGTGAGGGAGTGCAGCTGCACTGCTGCCGATTTGCTCATGCTGGCCACAAGTTACGTTTTTACGTTTTTGTACCCTTTTTTTTTTTACTGACTAACTTAATTCTTAATTTCACACCATCATTCACATTAATTACTTCATCCAATTATTTACTACCACATATCAAAATTTAAGTGATTTTCCATTTAACCACAAAAGTGTGACTTTTGTCTTCCACTTACTTAACAATTGTAATATATTATGCATTTAAACGTAACATATCATGCCTTTTCATTTTATTCCTTCATTTTCTTCATTATAGCCACCACATCATGCTTTTACAAATTAATTATTCATTTCCTCCCATTTTTTGGTAAAATAACCATTTTACCCCTGAAGGTGAAATTGGCAAAAATGGCCCAAAATTTAGTGGTGACTGTAACAATATGTATTAGATACATATGATGAACTTTTATGAAGGCTCATTAAGAACATATTTATGGAATGATAGAGGCATGTTTGTATATTTCTAATTGAATGCTATATGCATCTCTTTTGCTATGTATGAGCATGTATGAAGTTGTTTCATGTATTTATTGGTTGAATGAGTCTTGTTTTGAGAATTAGACATTGAACATGTGAGTTGCATCATTAGTGAATAGCTAGATAGTATCACATAGTTGATTTGAACTATGATATATGATTGGATAATGTGTGAGATCCAATGTGGCAATAGAAGCTCAAGTTCTTTCTAATTGAACAAGAAACCCTTTTGATGCACATCATTATAGCTATGCGCCAACATGAGCTGGGGATAAGGACTACCTATATGGTATACTTTATAAATTATAAATCTAGAATTGCCCTCGCCTTTCCATTATGGTGGATAAAATACGGCGGAATTCTCTATAAATTTAAACTAAGTATGGAGATGTTTCTATTAAAAAACAATGCTCCATGATTCTCAAGTGTGAGATGTCCCACTAAATGCATGAATAGTCATGCATGATCTACCAAGTTAAAATAGGCAAGGCATGAGCTTAATGATGAATAACTTGTGTAAGTAATAAGAAGCTCCTTGTCCATTAATAAAAGGCAATTGATGAAGATAAACTTGTGCCTTAAACATCAAGCAATGTCATTTTTTGAGAATATCCTCCTTGAGATGGGGGTAAATTTCCCTTTAAAAGACCACTTCGGGCATATGGGGGTAAATTTCCCTTTAAAAGACCACTTCGGGCATATGTTGCCATTTCCTCCATCCAAAAGGCATGGATGAATATAATGTTAAAAGGGTACCATGAAAGCCAAAATGGTCCTTGGAAAGGGCAAGGGGCGACATTCCATCTTGAAGAAGTTCAAGATGGTGTACTTCAATCAAGCGTTCAAGGGACACTTTGCAAAAGGTTGCAAACGTCCACCCAAAGGTACATACAAACCTTGTTCTGCGTTATACAATATAGAAAGGGGTGATAGAAGGCAAAGGAACATGAAGGGTTCCTATGAATAATGGATGCTTGCATCTAATGTATGTACCAAACATAAATGGAAACGTGTTTTGATCAAGTTCATTGTTGAAGTATAATTATTGCTGTAATTTATTTAATAATGATATGTCTATCATTAAATATAATTACTAAGTGTTCCTTGTTTAGTTTTACAAAAGGGTTATGACCCTATAGACATTCTGTTGCAACTCCTAGTTAGATTGTGACCAAGGTCAGAATTGGATTGACATAAAATGTTTGGTCACATTGGTCAAGATGGAATGAACCAACTTGCTAGAACTGGCTAAGTCCTTGAACATAAGGTTATGAATAAGCTAGCCAGAAATGGCTTGTTGGGTTTATTCACCTTAGTGATCCTACCAAGTTTCCAAATATACCTAGATGGAAAAGACCACTAAGGAACCCTTTGTTGGGTGGCAATTAATGAGGAGTAGTAAGGCAAAAAGTTTAGTGCACTCGAACCTTTGTGGACTAATGACCATAGAATCCAAAAGTGGATTCATATATCTCATCACATAAAATTAGAGACCATACTTGATTCATCCATCTATTCTTACCTTACAAACAAGCTAGAGGCCTTGGGATACTTTGAATGTATGTGAACTTGGTAGAGAACCAAGTGGGTAAGAAAATCAAGTCCTCAAGGACTAATAGATATGAAAAGTATAAGTTAAATGTTTTAAGGCATATTGTGACTTGCAGGGCATTGAGAGGGAGTTCACACTTCTTTAGACATGTGTGTCTGAAAGGAAGAATAGAACTCTAATGGAAATGTGCATCCCTTGATGGTAAAATGCCATCTTGAATATCACTTTTGCAATGATGCACTGCTGAGTGTTGACTTTGTTATCTTCAACCACTTTGTTTTAATGATTCCAAAACCTTGAGGATCATTTTGAAAAGTTTTTATAAACTTAGGTCCCTCACCAAGATTATTATTTCTTGGTTTTTTAGATAAAAAATATTCGGATTAAATTACAAAGTATACAAAAGTACAAGAATTCATGTTTTATGAAGAACATTTTGCATATTTTGGGATATGAGCATTTAGATCCAATTTCATGATTAATATGGACTTGTTTCTTAGTCACATTTGTAGAGAAATAGAACAAAACATACTCATTTAAGGAAAGATATCCAAGAATGCTTGATGCAGCAGGGATCAACGTGTTGATGTGCAGAAGGCTCAAAATACACGCTTCATGATTTAGAAGCTTTAAAGCAATCATTCAAGATGCAAATCACTCCACTGCTGAGCAGCAACAAGGAGTGTCACACCACCCCCTGATACACGGCCCGGTGGGAAGCGGTTACAGGGTCGGAGGGTGGCGGTGCAACAGTCTCCCATGATTGCGCAGCTCATAGATGTGGGATACCCACGTTAGCGGTCCCTGTAAACAGAAT
>JBBYHH010526469.1:0-10960 GCA_038382905.1 Daphne laureola
ACATACACTAAAGCTAATAATATAATCTAAAAATAAACAAAATCCATATATAAATCCATAAATATATATATATATATATATATATATATATATATATATACACACAATTGCATACCTAGCAAAAATGCTCAAAATACGGACTACTTTGAACTAAAGATGAAGATGTAGATGGTCAGCTTCACCTAGACAAATTATAGAGATGGAGAGGATTTGGGATCAATTTTTGAGTTGCTCCCGAAACCAGATCTTCAGAAATGGAGGAAGAAGAAGGGGGAGGAGATAAAAAGGCATTTGTCACGGCCAAGTCCGTCACAAATCCGTTACAAAGCCATGGTAGGTGTAGTAACGCACGTTTCCGCTACGAAACCGTTACAACTTTTAAAAACGGCCTAGTCAAACGAGAACAACATTTGACTCGTGTTGGCTCCGCTTTGAAACGGTCTGGTCCGTTACAAATGCGTTACAAAACTTTCATCAACTACGTAGTGATTATATTGTAAGAAATTTTAAAATATATATACCTTCAACAAATCCATCATACTAGATAAACAATTCAACTGCAATGAAGGGTCACTTAATGAAGAGAAATCACTTGGGGTAGAGTAAAGAGCCATATAATTACTTCCCTGCAAATGTATAAGTTAAACTATTAAGAAACCTCATATTGCATAACATATTGGTGGCAAATACAAATTACCTGCAAAATCTCAGTTGGTTGGACTATTTCAATCACATCTTGATTACAAGTTTGCGATGAAAAATAGCTATCCTGCAATCTCACATTTAGATAAATATATTATCGTAAACAGATAAGATAGAGAAGTAGGAAAAGGAATTATAATTTACATACCTCATTTTCATTTACCTCAACACTTTGGTGCTTCTTCTTTTTTGTAGCTTTTTCTATAGCACTTTTCTTCCGTTTGGATGATCTGCTTTTGTTTTTTTTCTCCTTGCACTTGATTCCTTTAACAGGCTGAGCGTTTAGTGGTGCGCTTGGCTCATCTTGACCAGTACTCTCAATCAAATATAAGCCACCACTGATGTCCTCTTCAACTCTGGTTTTTCCTAATTTAAGTTCCACCTCTTCAAGTGTCTTTTCTTTATTATGAAGAGCTATATCAAATGTAACCTCACAAAGAGCAGCTCTAGGAGCCAAATGAGCATATGACCTTAACATAATTTTATACCGTGCTGCTATATCTATTTTTAGATCATTTGTTTTGGGGGGAGCCAACAGTTGAGTCATACCTTTCTTTGCATCTTTAGTCCATCTTTTCAAAATATACTTATCTGGCAGACATTTGATATTATGAAAGGAAAACACCTTCAAAGCATGAGCACACAAAATGCCAACAAACTCAAACTTCTTGCAGCTACATGTTATAGTAGAATCTGGTCCATTAAATGTAACTATATGGTGGCGAGATTTCTTCTGTGGAATAATCTTGTATCTTGTGAGGCCATCCTCTTCTCCCAACATATACACCTCACAATCCCAAGTCTTCCATAATTCCCGTGAAAACAATTTAAACACTGCAAGAGTATATACATTAGCAGTACCCTTTAATATTTCTACATATGATGGCAAGTATGGTCTAGTAGTTAAAGCTTTGAAATCTGCCTTCAATTCCTTAAACTAAATATCATCTAGAAGCCGTTGGAAGTGAGCAGAAAAATGGCGTAGATCATAGTTATAACCAATATACTGTTTGATTTGGTTATTCATGTTCTCACTTCTTTGGGTAGTAGACATATCAGCACAAAAACTTTGTCGACCGTAAACTAAAGCCCATTTCTCCCTTAGTTCAAACCGCTTTTGCAACCAAACATTATCTTGAAGGTTATATTTCTCAAGAAGCATATGTCATGCATTCATAAATCCTTCCTCTTCATCATGATCATAGACACAACTGCTGAAGTCCTTTGCAAAAGTAGTGAAATTTTCAAATACATAAATAAGATGTTTGGCAGCATTTTGATATATATGCCATAAACATAGCTGATGATGTGTTTCCGGCCACCGCAAAGTAAGAGCTTTAGCCATTGCAGCATCTTCATCAGTCAAAATTATTTCTGGTTTCTTGCTAGACATGGCATTTACAAATGAATCAAACAACCCAAATGAATCAAACAACCACATGAAAGTTTCAGTTGTCTCATCATATAATAAAGCAGCACCAAAAATTACTGATTGTTTATGATGATTGACACCAACAAACATTGCAAAAGGCCTTCCTTCTTTGTTTTTTCGATATGTTGTGTCAAAACAAACAACATCACCAAAACACTCATAATCTAGTTTCATCCGACTATCTACCCAAAGGATATTTGTTATGAGGTCTTCAACATCAACTTGGAGAGCATAAAAAAAATTAGGGTCCTCAAATTGCATTTTCTGTAAATACTCTAAAACACCACCAGTGTCCCCAACTTTCACTATTTCTGTTCTTCTCGATCTTAAATGATTCCTGTAATCCTCTTGAAGGAAACCAAGATTGTTAACCCCACCAACTTTCCTTGCCATGTATTCAACACCCATCCTAGGTGCTATTCCAGATTGGTCAAGCGCTTCCAACTCAATGGCTTGACCAATTTCAATGGTTCTTTGAGATCTCAAAAACACACTCTTTCTAGGACTAGCTAAGCAATGTGAATGTTCTGCAATGAACTTTGTAACACGTAGTTTATCACTAAATTTACCACTAATTTGAATCATTGCTTTGCAATTAAATCTCATCTCTGGTCGGTGACATTTAACATTGTCATCTCTTTTATCAGCTCCACGTGTACCTTCAGCAGAACAACAAAAAGTTCGATCCAATAATTTACCCTCCCTATCCTTATGACATTTACTCTTCCGAGTGCTAAATCCTACTTCTTTAGCATACTTATTATAAAACTCATGTGCATCTTTCTCACTATCAAATTCCATTCCAACAACAGGTAAGAGTTCATCTCGGATGTTTGAGTGAATTGAACTTACATGTTCCGTTCGTAAAGAATCAATCGACTGCGGTGCATAGACTGAAAAAGATAATCTCTGACAAGATTGATTTTGTACTTCTGGATTTGGTTGTTCATTTGCCATAACCTTCAAAACAACAGCAGTTAATTAATTACAACTTAGAGGTTTCCTTAGCACAATCTTAAGTTTACAGTCTTAAGTTTCAAGTTGTACTAACACATCTGTAAGTATAAGAATTATTTTACAGTACAAGACTTGTCCATTTAATCAAAACTACCAATTATAAGATATATGCAAATGAGTTCAGATTGTGAGGAAATTGCAATAAAATGCAATCACATTAGCAGATACACCAATGGAAACAAACAAAGAAATACACACTTTCCTGCTAATTCACATAAATGTACTAGGACATAAAAATATTACTTGGCAGTTGGCAGTAGAAGAGATGAAAAACAGTAAAAAAAATTAAAGGATTGAACAAATGATTGAACCAAACTTTCACTTGCCCAGACTAGCTTTTAACTTATACAAGACCTAGACTTGCAAGTACTTCTATCTATTTTCAAGTACTTCTATCTATTTTATTCTTCCCTTGAGTAGTGCAGGCTGTTGGGCATCTAGCCCATGCTTTTTCTCCCTCTGTTGTTAACTCTTACTTTTTCTAATACAATTGTCTTATAACATTTAAAAAAAAAAATTGGCCTATTTTATTAAAATATAACCTTTGATGTTTTTAAAACAAATTTGAGGCAAACTTACAAATTCAAGTCAAGAAAGCATAAACTGAAGCCAACTCACCTCAAAGTTTAGAACCACCGTGTCTTCTCCTAAACTCGCTCCCTCCTCCTGTCGAGCAGACCAGAAGGGTCGGTGACGTTTCGGCACGATGAGGCTGGAAGAAGCACTCACATAAAGATTTGAGGCGGTGATAGTAGGACTCTAGTTCGGTGTTCCAGAATAGTGAATTCTACGCAGGGCGCAATGGTGAAAATCTGGAGTCAAGTTGATTCTGATGAGAAGGCGAAGAAGACAGAGATATGGAAGTTCGGAGACTTCTCTTGCATACTGGTCTTTTCATTTTTTTTTTAATTTTCTTACTTTCTAACTTTAAGTTCGTTAATGTTAAGTAAATGGTTAATAAATGATATACGTGTCAAGTTTTTGTTGAAGGGACATAAGGGATAGAGAGGTTTATGTGACAAAAGAATTGGATTCCATTAGAAGTGCTAAAAAGGTGTTTTTATTTACAGTAATGTCATTTTTCTTTTTTTGTCATCTAAAAAAATGTATATCTTTTTATTTAATAATAAAAAAGTACAAACAATTAGTCTAATACAAATAAAAAAACAAAACTAAGAAAAAAAGACCCATCTATTATATGTTTTGATGTTTTTTTTAGTGTCCGTTTAGGTGTCAATACGTTTTTCTTACTATTCATCCGAATTAACTATGAAATTGGTACTGGGAGTCATGAGATTCACATTGAGGATCATGATATTTCATTGCGGGTGTCATGAATTACAAGGATCATTAAACTCTTGTTATGAGATTAATACTCTTCTTTTGCGAGATCACGACTCTTAAGCTTCGGGATCACGACTCTCATACTATCGGATCAGTACTCTTCTATTGCGGGATCACGACTTTTGTATCGACAAATCACGAATCTCTTACAAAAGAGCAGGGGCATCATAAAACTATAAAGGTGGATCATTAATACTTTCACTTATGTGCTCCCAAAAAAGTATTATCTGACGACATGTCTGGTTTCATGAATAAAAATTAGTGGGATTAAAGGATGAAAAGGGGATCCAGTTGAATTATGTAGGATATGATTAAATCAAACTTTATTTATTGTTTGGCTAAAAAACTTAATGATATCTCATCCTTATAACTCCCACCATGACACCCACTATGACCACCGTACTCCACCATCGTCAACCTCCTCAACCTACATCTTCCACAAAACTTCATACACCTTTAGACAAACCAAAAATATTAATCAGTGAAGCACAAAAACTCTAACTACCAATTCTTCTTCCAAATTTAACTTATGTATAAAAAAGAAGCATCATAAGAAAACTTGGATCACTCCATGTCTGATCATCATTTCCAGGAAATTGTTTTTACAAACTTCTTCTCTTCTATGATGTCCTCCACAGATTTAAATTGGGAAAGTGGAATGGCATGACTTGTAAATATACTCCTCCTGTCCTTAAATAATTGATTAATTTGTTTTGTTATTTTTAAGGTATTTAATCTATAATTTATTTTCATTAATGTTTTGACATATAAAGTTAACCAATTTGTATGTGTATTATAATTTGCAACATATCTTTTCCAAATATTTTTTTTTTGAATTTTATCTTTACTATTAATTATAAAAAAAATTGAGTCAAGCAATGTTACACAGAACATGAAAGTCAAATGAATCAATTATTTAGGGACGGATGAAGTATGTATTTCTTAAGCACTTAGGGTGCACTTAAACACACCTTAAAGTGACTCTTCAATCAAACATTTTGTTTGTCGTAGGGATCTTGCTAGGATACCTAAGAGCATCTCGAATAATTTATCCATTTTGTTAATATGCTCACTTTTGGAGAATTCTCCACTCCTCTCATCCCTTTTATCCTCCATCAAACAAACATTACCATGTGTACATAGTGGTATACCTCCCTTCACTTAGTACATACGAGCCTAATAGGTTCTTAACTCAAACCCAGGAGACTGGGAACTTTTGGGTCACCTTCAAAATCTTTTAGGGTCCACCGTGCAGCCCACCAAAATCACCACTAAAGATGGAAGGAGTCCTATTGAAACATGGACGTCTATAATAGCTCGAGACCTCGAGGCCCGATGTTATAACGGAACAACCTCTGTCTCCATTGGAGAAAGGACTCCTCTCTGGCAAGGCAACCTCATCTCCAGGAAATCCACTACAACTCTGACTCTGCCTGGACCTCTACTATATAAAGGGCATGGCAAGTCCTCTCTAGGTATGTTATTCTCTCTACTCCACCTTTTCCTTACGGTTAAAAGCCCTAGCTACTTCCAGGCAATCACCATCACTGACTTGAAGGTCGGAGTGGGTCACAAGACATATAACCCCAACCCATTTATTTCTTTGTTGCAACTATAGGACTCCTCTCGGATCGGGCTTGAAGTATCAATTTGGCACCCTCTGTGGGAAAAAATTCTTTAAACACCCACAGTCAACCGATTTTTCTCAAATGGCACGACCTAGGAAGAACATTGCAAGAGGTCGTGGCGGGAACACTATTATGCCCCGTCATAACGTGAATCTACCCTGACATCAGGAGAACGAAGAGACATCTATTCATTCCGTAGAGGAGTCTACCAAAATGTGGGATGATCTTGTCCCCCAGGATCCTCCAAAAAATGATGGTAATGCCAATAAAGAAGTTCCCCCTCAACCGACAAACAATGCCAACAAGAAGGTGCCTCCTGTCCCTGCCGCAGGAGGTGGTGATGAAGAGTTTCCACCACCACTAGAGAATGATCAGGAAATAGCCCTCGAAATCCAAATCCCTGGTCTGGATGCTGCCTCTTTCAAGTTGATCACCGGAGTGATGATTCAAAGTGTCCAGGTGACTTTTATACAGATAGTCAGAGAGGCAAAAATGAGTGTGGTCTTGGAAAATCCCCAGGCCACTCTGCAGGTTGTCAACACCACCCTTGTTTCGGCCCTAAGAAGACTAGACCCATCGCAAGTCCCGCCATAAGAGGCTATAATAACCCTAGAATTTCGAGTCTGGGTTACTTCTTAAATTAATCTAAGAGAAATTAAAATTCTACCCTTAAGGGTATTTTGGTAATTTACACCTCTTGTTAGAACCTCCTCAAGAAAAGAAAATCAATGGACTTTGTTTTACTTAAATCGGAGTTCATTTGCTTAATTTATTAGAGTTTACATCTAGAGGTATTTTAGTCATTTTACCCCTAATTCAAATCTCATTGAGAAACAGAGAGTAACAAACTTTGTTTTGTTGAATTTCGAGATTGTCTACTTAGTTTTCAAGTATAGGAATAATTTTGTCTTTTGCCCTACCTCGAGACTGGAATCTCGGGTCACCATTGAAATCATCTTGAAGAAGCGAGACAAATGCACTTTGTCTCACTCGATTCAGATTTTGTTGCTCATGTTTCGATAGTAGGGGGTATTATCATATTTTTTCACATCTCGAATCTCGTACCTTAAGGCTCCATTGGAATCATCTCAAGAAGACGAGTCAACTGCACTTTATTTTACTCAATTCCTGCACTTAAGGGTATTTCAATAATTTCCTTAACCTGCCAATTGATGGAGCAAATTGGAAATTTGAAAAGTTTAGAAACTTGGGGTTTGGTTTGCTCTTTAGAAAAAGTTTGGGACTCTTTTATCATTTATGTAAAGTAAAAAGTAACTGAGTAAAAAGTAAAGAGTAAAAAGTAAAAAGAGTAAAAAATAAAAGATCAAATGTAAATTAAAAAAATGAAAAAAAAACTATGAACAAGGAAGAGCATTGATGTCTATGAACAAGGAAGAGAAGGGACATGTATGTGTTTAAGATACTATACTACTAACCTCAAGGAAGAGAAAGAACATTTATTTGTTTTGCAAGTACTCACTATGAACAAGGACTGCCTATCAACGCATTGATGGAAAATGGAATAACTTATTCATCAAAGAACATGAACTTCCAGAACATAAAGAGTTACACTCTCATGATCAACATGAAGAATTAAACTCAGGGAAATAAAAAATATTGTAGCAAAGGCTTCCTTAGCAAGTTAAAAATTATAGTAAGCAAACTTGTGTGTACATTGCATGAATGGATATTTGAATTGTGTATTATGAAAATTAATTTCATAATTGTATAATTTAATTTGTCCAAATCAATTTTGTGTGCATAATTAAACAAGACATTAAAATAAATTAAGGGATTAAATGAGATTAATGGTAAAATGGCTTGAAGATTGAAGTTTTCATCAACACGTTGATGACATACTTCATCGGGAAGAAATTTTAACGCTGAATTTCTTAATGTTAAAGTAACTACCTTGAACGGTAAAATATTCACACCATTTTTTCTATAAACGGCATACTATTTAAATTAAAACACTTTACACCACCTTAGCAATCACTTTCAAGATCTCTCACTCTCTTTCGGTCTTAAACATATCTCAAAGATACACTTTCCTTTCTAAACCTCTTTAAATCTCTCTTTCGATCTCTTTGCTTTCATTCTCTACCAAAAACCTATTCTCTCTATGAAAAAGTCTCTCTTGCTCTTGCTCTCTAAATCTAAAACCTTAGAACCATCAATCCAATGGCTGGAAACACTGAGCAAACAAGTGTGAGAGCAGAAACAAGTAAGCTCATTCAAGATGTGGTAGAAGACATCTCTGCAAACCACCCAGAAATTGGTGAATATATCATTCTTATTTCAGTCAGATCTCTATCACATCCTGAAGAAATACGAGCAATAAATTACCAAATAAAGGAAGAGAAACCCCAAGAAGGTCTAGGGGAAACTGAAGTGGAGTCTCCTGATTAACACGTTGATGAGCAACATGATCAATGTGTTGATCCAGTCCCTTCAGAAACTACTGTGGAGAAATTGCATATTTCTGAGGAAGGAAAAGCTGAAGACTCTTTAATTAAAACTCTTCGATGAGTTTGATCTCACACCTCCATCCTCTCCAACCAAAGATGCCCCTACTGAAAATTAAGAGCTTCCCTCTACCTCTCCTCCTATGAGAACAATTGTTTCTTTTCAAATGTCTTCTAAAACAACTCCTAGAGACTCTCTTAACCTCCTGACATCAGTTGTCAAGGACATGGCTGACAAGGTGGAGAAGACCCCTGTCTCCAAAGATAAAAAGAAGAAGAAGAATTTGATTGACTCCCCTCTATTTGAAAACACTACAGATGATGAGGTTGTGACCAAGGTCACACTCAGGGTGAGTAAGACAAAGCAGGAAGAAAAGGAGAAGCCAACCTATACGAAGAAGGAGAGGAAGAAAAGTGCTTTTGTTGAGAAGAAAAAGGTGAAGTTCTCTGCTAAAGAGAAAGGCAAAAAAAAGGCCACAAAAGAAGGATTGAGGGCAATGAAGAAGAAGGCCAAGGCCTCCCATGTGCAAAACCTGAAGCTAGGAACTCCTACCAAACCTTAAAAATCCAAGTCTCTAGCCTCCAAGTCCAAACAAGAGGTAACTTATGATCCTTCACACTTTGATGCTTTAAATCAATGTGCTGAGAAATAGGATCTGGTAGGGCTAGGATTAGTAGATCTAATGGACTGTTGGAATTCTTGGCGCACCAAGAGCTTTTGAGATAGTACTTGAGCTCATAAAGCTAAGTTTGAGCTCATAGCAAGCTATATGTAGCTCACCTAAGCTCAACCCATCTAGGAGTAGATGGACTTACCTCACCATAGCTTCAGGGTAGTTAGAAGTACCTTCTCTCAGCTCATCTCAGCTTAGTTTACCTAGAAGTAGCTAAACTTAGCTCATGACAGCTCAAAGATAGCTAGAAGTAGCCCCCCTTAGCTCAACTCTAGATAGAAGTAGCTAGATTTAGGTCAAGTCAGCTCATGCTAGCTCACAAGAGCTGGGAGTAGCTTGACATTACCTCATCTTATCTAGAAGTAGCTAAATCCAGCTCATTATCAGCTTACTATAGCTAGAAGTAGCTATACTCAGCTCTATTCTAGCTCAAGTTAGCTAGAAGTAGCTAACTTCAGTTCAAGTTAGCTAGAAGTAGCTAACCCCAGCTCATGTTAGCTATAAGTAGCTAACATTAGCTCACACTAGAAAAAACTAGCTAGTACTAGCTTAAGTTATCTAGAAACAGCTAACTTCAGCTCAAGTGAGCTAGTCTTGATGAAGAAGTGACTTTCAGCTCAAGGTGAGCTAAAAGGATCTCAAGGGAGTTCAATTATTTATGTAGTGACCATTTGGAATATATTTGTGAAATTTCATTTTGTTTCATGAATAATAACACCTATTGGCATCCCTTTGCACAAAATAAGAGTATTTTGGTAAAATGGGGCATCATAGGTGCAAGGTGTATGTACCTTGGCACAAGGGGGAACTCCTTTGGTGGTTACCTAGCCATAACCACCAAAGGGCTCCCCAAATGGAGAAGAGGTGCCACTTTGAGAGGCACAATTTCGCAAAGGAGGGTGGTTATCTTGATCATGTGATCTTGATGTGATCTAAAGGGAAGTGTACTCATAGGCCATAATGTCCTAGATCATTCTAGCCCTAAAAGGACTCTTATACCCCTTAACCACCTCTCCTAATCTATAAATAGATGAGTAGAGGTTGAACTCAACACATCTCTTGAAACTTTGGAAGTTACATCAAAGACACTTCTTCATCTTCATCTTCTTCCTTTCTTCTTCCAAGGCCGAAACTTGTAGCATTTCTAGGAGCATTTTGGGTGGAATTTTAGTGTGTCTATTCCACACACTCAAACCCATTACATACCTTCAAATCATCCCTTCTTATATTTTAGAAAAGGCACCAGCATCCTTGAAGAAACAAGGAAGAGAGTTCAGCAACACAAAGAAGAACACTTGAAGCATACGTTTGGAAAGGAGCAAAGATTCATTTCCTTTTGTGGTTTTTTCAAGAAGTAAGGTACATACTCTTCATCCCTAAATGTATGTGTGAGTATGCTGCTCTTCCATCTTACTTGAACAAGAGAAAGAGGCATGATATAATCAAAGAAACATCATGTTACGTAATCCACCCTAAAAGTGAAGTAAAGTGAACTTTTGTGCATGAAATGAGATTCTTAGAAGATCTAAAATCAATAAATGGTATCAAAGCTTGGTTCTTGAATCTATTTCATTTTTTTATGAAAAATAAAATAAAGGAATTTGGTTGAAACATGTATGTAAAAATTAAGCATGAGGCCGAAACTACACATGAACATGAAATTGAAATTTCACTTGAACTTGGTGTTTAATGTTGTAA
>JBBYHH010526580.1:0-10960 GCA_038382905.1 Daphne laureola
CCACACCGATAACAGAAATCTGTCAGACGTTCATATTGCAAAAGAAAAGACCGGATAGTACCTTCAACTTGAATCTTAATCAAGCGGCCGAGGGGTTTCATGATATCCACTGAAACCCTAACCCTGAGAGACGGGCCATTCACATCACCTGCCAGAACTTGTCCAATTAAAGTCCCCAGAGAACGGGCCATAGCCAGTGTGAATCAGTCATACGGCACATCCAGAATATGCACCCAGAAATCCATCATGTTGAAATCAATAAAGGAGGGGGAGACCCCTTGCTTAAGCAAAACCATCACCATTAACCGACCATGGACCTTTGTCCAGCATTCGTTGCGCTTGTTCCTTCGTATCAAAGATGAATAGGAAAATATTGGAACGAGATTGAGAAGTAGTAAATTTTACCGAGTAGTTTACACCGCTCCACGCGTTCCAGAACGCAGCGATGAGGATGTCCAAACGGACTGGTCGGGCGGAGAGAACCCGACCGGCGATGACCACCCTGGTGCGGCGGACGATGGCGTCGGGAAGTGCGATGGCCATCTCCTCTTCTTCGCGCGATAAGGCCAGCTAGACGAGGCGGACGTTCATGGCATCCATCAGTCTGATCGGCGACGGTGAGCAGCGAGGCGGGGCGACGGGAAGTGGGCTGGTGGTGGAGACAACGCCGGTAGCATGCTGGAGAGGAAACACGAAGCGCAGCAGTCAGGGTTTTTGCGGTTGTGCTAGGGTTTTGAAAATGATTCAAGTGTATAATTGAATACATTCCTAGACAATTGGGAGGTTGAAGGTATCTTTAACTTACCATTAATTAATCTTTCAAACATATTCACTATTCAAGTGTATAATTGCAGTTTTGCTTGTTCTATGCCTTTGGTGGGTAGTCCGCTGGTATGGGTTTGTCCAGGCGATAGTTAGGCCAAGGGGATGTTGAGGGCCTTCCTTTGGCTGTAGATTAGTTGTTTGAAGGATAGCTGCTTTAGTTATGTTGGTTTAGGCTTGCTTCTTCTAGGCTTATGCTGTTTTTGAAGGAATCTAGTTTTAGTTCTTTTGTTTGCCGTGCATATTTTGCATCTGGGTTTGTCTTTCTTTTGTACGACCTCAAATATTTGATTGTAAATGCCGTTGGGTTTTTTCATTACTGAAATTGCAGGGCACTCTACTCCCTCCTTTCTAAAAAAAAAAAGAAAAATTTACCTCATCCCTCCTCAATTAATTGGTCAAGTTGTTTTTTGTTGATATTTCTTGAAACAGTAAGCCTAATTTTATTAGAAAAATATCCCAACAAAACAACTCATACTTCAAAGGAAATAACACCATAAAATGGTGCAATAGTATCTGAGCTTAACGCTTAAACTAGGACCTAATATGAAGCTAGGATCAGAGTGACAAAGTGACCTCGGGTTTCCCCAATCCTGTTTATAGAGGCTCACGAGCACCATCATTACTATAACGAAATGACAGATAGGTAATGCGAGTCCCCAACACCCCTGATATGTTCGCAATGAACAAAATAGTGTTGACGCGTCATAGCAGTGCGCTGACGGGGAAACCACGAGAATCAGCTGCACGTGATTAACAAAAGCCAAATAACATACGAGAAATAAACTAAAAACAACAAACAAACCAAAAAATGGTCCAAAATAGAGTTACTAGTAAAACAAAAGAGACTTTGAGTCGTAAGCAAAAGCGGAGTAGCCAGACCAACCATTTACCCGACAAACTCCGATGCAAATAAATCATGGTTGGAAACGAGGCTGGGTATCCAACCTCACCTTCTCATTTCCCGCAAACCCCTTTGCTTCCTCTCCCTCTATATGCAACAAAGAAAGAAACTGTACGGACTTGGCTCCTAGAGTTACCGGCAAGACATGCCAGACCATCCACACCAATCTTACCTGACTCCCTCACCAGCCCTTTCAAGCCAACCTCCAAATAACCATAGCAAAATCCGCATCATCTGACGATGGCTCTATGTTGATCGAAGCAATGGACGGAGGCACGGACCAGACAATGTGGGGAGACCGGACGAGTAACCGGCAGAATGCAACACGACAGTAGCGAATTGCGGCACAACAGCGGGGAATTGTGACATGATGGCAATGGCTGTGGGATCGTGGCGACAACGGCGGGATTGAATTGAAACAGAGGAAGAAAATTGGAGAAGGATCAACCGGTGGTGGATAAGGTGAGCGGTGATTGTGGGATGATGAGCAAACGAACGACTATGGTGGAGAAGCAGTGAACAACAGTGATTTTTTTTTAAGTATTTAATTTATAATTTTTTTTTCATGAATATAAATATTTAAAATTTGAAATATTTTTTTTAGATTTTTTATTATTATTTATTTTTATAAAAATTTGAGTAAAATATTGAATCTTAAATTAGATCCAAAAGCATAACTACTAATAGACCAATCAGAGGATAGAGAGAATATTATTAAAATTTACGTTACAATTCACTTATGTAAATTTTTCCTATGCGAGCAGGGACTCCAGGAAACTAGTTACATACATGTGCGGGGGGAGCGAAAAAAATTGTTTCGGTAATTTGGACATCAGTAAATACAGTACATATCATTATGTGACCGGTAAAATTCATGTCAAAGATTTTGCCATATTATCATTTTATAATACTTCCTCGTTACTAAATTGCATTACGAAATTCCAATGAAAGAGGTACAGAAAAGAGGCTTACACAATGGAAAGATCATGATACTCTGTCATGTTGTTGCTTACATGAAACTCTGCAGTTCATATGCAATCTGTTCTGGTTGATGCATATTACCGACCGATTCCAACGCAATCGAACAAGATGATTCGGTGAAGGAAGTCCTGCTTAAAGCGCGGTTATGAACCTGAAAGCTTCATTTCTCAACGATGAACTCTTGGATCTTGATTCCAGTATGGCGAGCGCCACCTTGTAGTCTCAGCAGAACTTCATCTCCAGCATTGAGCGCAGTAACAGCAATAGCTCTTCTGCTTTCTTGCTTCCCTGCAAAACAGGTTGTTCAGTTCTGAAGTTATACATGAACTAGATAAACAACAGACAGAAGCATCAATTAGAGAAACACCTTGACCAGGACAAACCAAGGAAACTGTTTCTGCATTCTGCAGAAGAATGCTGTACAAAATCCCATCATCTGAATCTAGCTGCAAGTCATAGTCATCAAGTCTTCAGTCACTATTAGAAACTGGAATGTTATACAGATAAAGATGGTCTAGCACTTATGTGGATATGGGTACGTAAATGCCACTAATATGTTTGTCATCTTCTTGGACAGAAGAGTATTATCTTATTTGTTGGTAATTCCTAAACCGACAAATAAAAACTGATTCCCGGTCTGTAAAGAGACATACCTTTGCCTCCACAAGGATAAGAGGTCTACTCTCTATTTTCACCCGGCCAACAATTGCTGTTCGTAATCTCCCTTCTTGATCGACCACAATCACCTCCTTGCCAGCCCTCAACTCTGAAAGGTAGCTAGTCTTCCCTCGAGGAACAGCAACGTAAGCATGGACTGGCCCCTTTTGCATGGTCAGAAGACAAAATTTCAACATGCTGTGAAGAAGTATCTACGTCGCCCCATAACTAAATATGAAAAAATAAAACAAATTGTTCACTATTTTGCTGTCCTTAAGAAAAATCATAGAGCATACCGCATTAACTCGGAAAGGCCTGCTAGGAATATAATTTGATTCCAGACATTCTGAGTGAACAAGGAATAGTCCTCTAGCAAATGACCCAACCTGAAAGTTTAAATCATTAAAACGGTTGCATTGCATAAAATTGTTGGTAATAAATCAAACACCGAATGCTGTGATGAGATGAGCATACCAATAGCCCCTCACCAGGTTTCATAAGACTGCAGAGATCAACACAGACTCGATCACCCATGCCAATTGGCTGAACACGAGTTATGCTGGCTTTACACAAACTCACTCGGTTTCTGACTTCATTCCTCCTATCAAAATATCCCTATCAAATACAGGGAATTTAGATGGATATTTGTCGACGATTATGCTTTTCAACACAAGGGCAAGTTACCTTCAGATCAAGAACATATTTGACATTCTCAACCTTTAAAACGACACCTCCGAGCCCATGCTCTAAGGCCTGTATAAAATCAATAACTGGTAAAATTTGAAAGTGCCAAGCTAGCATGAGGTAATTGAAGACTTTCAGTACCAATAAGCATAAAATAAAATCCCTGACAAGAAGCATATAATCGTAAACTCAGCTTCCTAGACATGATATCAGTTGTTTAAGGTCAGAACATACCTCCAGAAACATTTGAGCCTCAGATGGAGATTTTGAAACCGCAAACACCATTCTTGGACTCCCTTGAAATTCTGCTACAATGTTTTCTGCAGGAATAGCCTAACACACATAAAACAACATAATTAGGACGCTATAGCGATGAAATTTAAAAAGGCAAGCCTACTTTTAATTGCACGCTTCCCGATGCAAAGCAAGATGATTGTCGTATGTACTTGGAGCAACTAAAACAGAATAAAACCTGAGCACACTAGCTGCCTCAAGTGGACCAATTCCAAAACTAGAATCATCTCCTCACTTGTTATGCTTGTTTGGATGCTTGGAAAATTACTAATTATTGAAGATGATAACAAAGTCTACCCGTGAGCATAACAATACAGTAGATGTTTTAGTTCTAGTTGTAACTCTTGATGGACTCAACTACTTATCAGCACTTCTGGTATGTATGGTTTCTAAGGCTAAGCCCATATGATAATGATACACACATATATAGACAGAGACAGAGCTCAAAAACAAAAGTAAGTCACACTCGAGTGCTAGAACTTCTGAGATAAATATTGACGCAAAAACAATTATTAAAGCCAGCTACCTGCCAATCTAGTAAATCGATAATGAGAGTATTATACACATTATGATCTGGTTGCAGCCTCTTTAGATCTTCAGAACCAGAAACCTCAAAGAAGGAAGCAACTTGTTTTCCATTGCTATCAATAATCTTTCCATCTTCAATAAAGAGTGCCTCTATGAATGCAATAGCTGCAAATACAACATTCTTACCAATAAGATTCACATGCTAGACGAAAGCATTCAATCAAATAGCATACAAGGTGACAGTAACCACAACTGAAATGCTATCATAACTTGAATGTATAGCATTAGATAAAAAAGTGGTGGAAATAAGTTTTACAAGACCAGTCTTTAGCAAGTCCTTGATTCTGAGAACTGAAGAGAAATGTGTTCCACCCTCTCTCAACAGAAGCTGCCATGACTTCCTTGCTGTCTGTCCAAATCCAGACCTTCTTCAACTCCTCGTCGCGTTCCCTGGGAATTCGAGCCTCGGATTGAGAATCAACAACAGAGGTGATCATATCCACACCCGAAGATTGACATAGACGATTTTCTGTAGTTTTATGATTATTCACGAAGCTGATGTTGCAGCAGGAGCTGGAAATGTTCCAGTTATCTGAATTGTTAATTAGTACCAAGAAAATCAAATTGGAAAATCAAATTGAAAGATTATACGAAGAAACAAGGAAGAACCAACCTGGTGTTGGATTGAAGAACTGAAACTTCCTCGAGCTATTCACTAGCGGAGCAGAGACGGGGCTCAGTGAAGCCATGGCTCAGTGAAGCCATTCTTCCGAAGAATCGCAATTTGGGCTTGAACTCCGAATTGGACGCGGAGAAATGCAAAATTAGTCTTCTAAGTTTCTTCACTTTAACAATTAAGTCCGTATGTTTCTGAAATAACGTTTAAGTTTTAAAATGAGTGGGAGACAAAACATTGATAAATTAATTATTTAACAATTTTACCCCTATTTTAACCTACATTACATCTCTTCTTAAAACTAATTATTAATTGGATAATATAATCATTTATCATTTTTGAAGTTTGAAAAATTTCTGGAAATTTTTTTCCAACCCAATGCTGAACTGACCCTTAATATCCCACTCCTACAACTTAGGTTGATTTAACAATAAAGCTTGAAAAATTTTCATCAATTTAACGATCGAGTCCTAAATCATATATCGAAATAATATTATTGTCCTAAAAGGAATACTCCTTGGTTACTTGACTATTGTCACTTCAACCTGAAATTTCCAAAAACATATTTTCTCTAAAAAAAAAAATAGCTTTATTTTCATAATCTATTGTCATGTGTTTATATTATTAGATATTGCATTTTCGTTTTACATGGTTACAATTTGGTATCGGAGTGCCAGGCTAAAAACTAAAGCTTTAAAAACTTATAAACCTTTAAAGTACACTTTATCTAAAATTTAGTGGCCTAAAAAACCTACCCAGAAAGTTTTAAATCATTTCGTTAGATTCCTTGATCTTAGGACTTGCTTGTTAAAGCTCAAAGTTTTAGGACTTGTTCAAAAAACTAGCGCATTTTTAGAACTCCGATTATAAGAATCCAAAGATACATAACTGCTTCGTTAAACCAAGCAAACTTATAGTTTGGGCCGTGGCTTTTCTTATTACACACTTCCCCCTTGAGGTTTAGTTCTTATTACACTCATATCCCTAATGTTTTAACACTACCCAACAACTTTGGCATGGTACGCTCTCGCCAATCTGTTGTCTCCTTTTACCCTGTCTACTCCCTGTTCCCTATTATATTTTGTTAGAACCGTTAACTGTTTTGTTAAAAAAAAATAACAGCAGATCAGCGGAACAAAATGAGACAATAGATTTGGACTCAAGGTACAGTGTGTATATGAATGTAAGTTAACATTGATGACAGATTTTGCTCTTTGTAATCTCAGACAGCCAAAAAGGTTGTTTCAAGAAAGTGTAACAGGTTTGTTTATTGAGAATTGCTGAACAAGTCATCAAATGCAGGGAACTAGAGAACTAATTTCATGTCCACAATGCCGGCACCTAGCTTTGGGTTGAAAACTTAAATGTCATCGAATGCATGTAGTTTTTATCAGGAGTGACAATCACAGAGGGGAAGTTGGGATGGTTAACTGCGTCAGGGAAGCCTTGTGTCTCAAGACACAAACCTGCATGTGGTTGATATACTACACCATTTTTACCCTTCACATCCCTCACGGAGTTCCCGGTGTAGAACTGAACGCCTGGTTGATCCGTCAACAGCTCCATCACTCTTCCAGACTTGTTATCTTTCACAATGGCCACTAGGCTCAGCTTCCCTGGTTTTCCATCGACCGCGTAGTTTATGTCATAACCCGTAGGGAGCCCCTTCATGTTGCTTTCAATCGTTTTCGGGTGAAGGAAGTCGTAGGGAGTGTTCTTCACGGTCTCGATTTTGCCCGTGGGGATCAGCTCGCTGTCGACAGGCGTGTAGTTGGAGGCGAAGATCTGGATTTCATTAGACAAGACACTGCCACTCTCATGCCCTCCAAGGTTCCAGTATGTGTGTTGTGCCAGATTCACAGGGGTCGGCTTGTCAGCTTTGGCTCTCATTGTGACTGTCAGCTGGTTTTTTGTGACCAAAGTGTATGTCACTTCTACTTTAACCTCACCTGGAAAACCTGTTGTGGATAGTAGCATAAACAGTGAGTATTACATTCATAATCTGTCTTCTCTATTCTAATGAGTAGATTAAAAAGAGAGAAAGGAATGAAGAGTGACCTCACCTTCTTCACCATCAGCACTGGTATAGGCAAAGGTAATGGCAGGACGAGTACCATCCGGCTTGAACTTCTTCACTTTCCAAAGAACATCACTGAATCCCTTCGGACCGCCTGCATTAACATTCAAGGCATTCTCACCCTTAAGATCCTTTCAGTTCTGTAAAGAAATGGAAAGAGAACCCGGAAACAAAGAAAGAAGAAGAATGATGCAGTTGCAGTAGCAAGTACCATGTAGGATGTTCTTTCCTTCATTAGCAACCAGTTTGTAGGTGTTCCCATCAAGGGTGAATTGAGCGCCTGCAATTCTGTTAGCAACCCTCCCAACAATGGCACCAAAGTATGTTGAATCAGTCTGTCTCAAGAAATTCATGAGAGAATCATCAATAACAGGATCAGATATATATAGCTTTTTCAAATGGTTGACCACAATGCAAAAAGATGCCTCCTTTATGTCTATCAACTGTTTGATAATTGTACTAAAAGAGAAGCAGGATATCAAAACCACATTCTACAATTTGAAGATCGGATCCAAAGAAACGATGTTTAATATGGATGAATAAATATATAAACATGGGTGGCTAAAGGAAGAAAGAAAGGATGAACCACCTTGTACTCATCCACTGAAGCATAACCAAGAGCAATATCACCAGGCCTGCCTGAGAAACAGAAGTCAAAACCTCTAACCATTAAAACCATGGAATGGAAGGAGACAAAGATGAAACATGAAACAAATAAAGCAATACCATTCCTGTCTGGGACAATGAGAGAGATGAGAGTTGCGCCCCAGTTGGTAAATTTGGCAGAAAAATCTCCTTTCTTCAGCTCATAAACTGCGGCCTCCCCCTCGGCCGGCGGCTTATTATCACCGGACCCATAACTTCCGACGGCAAGCGCGGTGGCTAATAAGAAAGAGATCGCAATGATCTTACCCATAACTTGGAAAAGGCTGAGAGAGAGAAAGGAATTAGAAGATTGTAATAATTTCATGTGTGTGTATTTATAGGAAAGAAGGGAGAGAAATGAGGGTGTTCGTTCAATGAGAGAAAACAAAAACAAAAACAAGGAAAAGTCTTTCTTTGTTAGCACCATCTGGGAAGCCAGCGCGGTTTTATTCTTCGTTTGTCTGATTTTAGGCTCCCACCCAAAATTGTATAAGGAGGAGGAGGAGGAGGAGGAACTCTGATTTCTCTTTCTAATTTAAAACTTGTGTTACTCATCCAAAACAAAAGAAAAGTAAATGAAAGAAGAAATGAAGATAAGGTTCTTCTCTCTTTGAAATTTTATACGTCAGAAAGGTCAAGATAAAGGACAAATTTGGGTACTCTAAAGAAAAGTCTATCGTTATCACCAAAGTGATCACATAAAAAAGGAACAAGAGGGTTAACCCCGGCATGGTGAATGTGATTAGAGATCCTAAATTTTCGGAGTTTATACTTTATAGGGTAACTTACAAAACCCCCCTCAGGTTAGGTGAAATCTCCAATTTCCTCCCTCGATTTTGAGAAACTTTCAGAAAACCCCCTAAAGTACTGTAAAACCTTCAACTACCCCCTTCAGTAGTTAATTCCATTTAATTTTTTGTTAAATTCACAGAGAAATCACCTAATTACATCATAAATGTTTTAACCTTAACAATTTTACTCTAACATTTGGGATGTAAATATAAAATTTCTCCGCGAATTTAACAGAAAATGTAACTGGATTAACTGTTGAGGGGGGTATTTGAAGGTTTTACAATACCTTAGGGGGTTTCTGCAGGTTTCCCAAAACTGAGGGAGAAAATTGGAGGTTTCACCTAACCTCAGGGCGGTTTTTGTAAGTTACCGTACTTTATATTACACACACTGCTCCCAAAACTTATTAAACGTTTGATTTTTATTTTTTTGGGGGGGTTTCTATTTGATTACTATTTATTTATATTATTTATTTAATGGAAATCATTTTACATTCATAAAGTGGATATATCAAATTTCCATTTAAAAATGTAAAGATTAAATTTATAGGGAAAATGACAATTTTTACCATCAACGTTTGACATAAGGATCATTTTTATAATTATTTTAAAAACGAGTCCATGATTACCACTAATGTTTATGTTTTAGGTCCCCGTTTGCCATCGATCGTTATATTTTCCACGTCGTGTTGATCTGACGTTGACAGAGCAGAGTACTTGTGATGTGGTAGTCTACCAAACAATTTAGACACTCTATTATATGGGATCCAGTTGTGTATTTTAAAAACGTTTAGGAGCTAAGTGTCCTATTCAAATTTGTTCATCATCCTCACCCTAACCATCATCCTTTGTAATCAACCTCCATCTTCTTCAGCGATTGAAAGGTAGTCTCGCTCTTCTCCAGCAACACCACTCAAGAATCATGTGCTTCTCTCCCATCTCTTGCCTACGCGCGCAATCTTGAGTGGACCTGTGTAACGCCGTGATCTTGAGTCTTTGCTCCTCTTCAAACAATTCCTTGTGTTCTGGAATTTACAGCATCAAGTTGTGCCTATATTTCAATTTACTACCATGTTTAGTTGACAATTTGTGTTTGATTTTGAGCTTAGCAACAAATCTGGGAATCTGCAGCATCAAGTTGAGTCTGTGTTCGATTTTTAGCTTTTTTTTTTTTGAATGGTCAAATATAAGATTTTATTAAAAATAGGTACCAGGACCCCTGAGATAGGGGATGGTAGTACAGATGCTTAGAGATTCATTACAAAAATATTAAGAGCATGATTTAGCTTAGTTCCCCTTTTTTCTTCTCCTTTTAATTTGTTGCCTCTTTTCTTCTCCTTTTAATTTTCATGGTCAATTAACGGAACACTGTGAATCGAGCTTTACGGAGGAAGGTTGAGCCACCAGTGCCACCACATAACCAAAGAGGTAAAGCCGCCAGGTTGAGGCTGTAGCATTGGTGGTGGTAGGCGAAAGCAGAAATCATGGAAGTGAACAAGGAACAAGTTGAATCGGTCCTCACTTCCAAGCTCCATCATTGACATCTTGTAAGCAACCTCAATCTTCTCTGAAAATCAGCCTTGGCTCTGTATTTCTCTTCTTCGATTTGCAAGAAAGATTCAGTCTTGGCTCTAACTTGTTGTGCATATTCTTTAATTTTGGTCATATAGTCTTTGAAACACTCTGCTCATATGCGATGAAGAATTCCTGACAAAACCCATTATTTACTGGCTGGAGTAGATATCTTTAATTTTGGATTGATGAAGGCGGAGAGGATGAAGGAGGTGGAGAATAGGTTAGGGTTTGATTTTTCCGCTGAAGATCAGAGATTTGATTTTGCAGGTTCTGTTTGATATGATGTGACACAGAGCCACCTTCTCCGCCAGTTGAAATTGTGAGAA
>JBBYHH010526691.1:0-19395 GCA_038382905.1 Daphne laureola
AAATGACTTCCTAAACTTGAATTTCGCCATTAAAGCTCCAAATTAGGTCCCGAAACATATAATTTCATTTATCAGACTTCCATATACAATGTATTACAATGTTCTGAAAAATTTACAAACCGACCACCGGAAAAATACATCGAAAAATGACATAATTCCGGGGTGGGTGTAACAACTATCATCATCGTATCATGCAAAGAGATTGATTATAAAGGTTAGATTACTTTCCTCTCGGACAAACAAACATTCTCTACCAAACTAAGGCTTTAGGAACTCTCATCTTTTAAAGATACTTAGCCTAGGGTAAATTCCAGCAACATAATCAATGCATCAAACAATATCCACGGGTCCTCTCAGACTCTGATTCAACTAATCAATCAATTCCTAAAGTCTAATTTGATAACTTCCCTCTCAGGTTCATCATCAAGCAACTAGATGACATGGGGGGAGAAGCTCGCTTATCTCTCTAATTTGTTGGGTCTCATGAGATTTGATGCTGAATTCATCTTCTCTATTGAGAAAAAAGAGTTTATCCTTCTTGTTGAATGAGGAATTCAAGAAGATACTATTAGAATCACTGAAAATGGGCATAGACTCAGAGGTTCAATCGATCTAGCTGGGGAAGAAGTTAAATGGTTTACATTAGCTTTGAATAATTACATCACTATAGAAGGAAATTGGAAAACACAAAGGCATTATAAATTTTTTGGTAGGGATTTGTATTTGGCATTGAAATCAAGCAGATGTGGGTGTGTTTGTGAATTGATGGAATCTAAGAATGGAAAGAAATCTAGGATCATCTTTCCAGAAGGGCCGAATTCCAAGGGTTGGTCGTAGCTTCTTCGTCTAACACCTGCTCTGCTGGAAAAGAAGATGGGCTTTATTGGTGTTGGTGTTCGTCCGTATGGTGGCTCGAATGGATGAAGGATCCAGAATAAATCTAGCTGGTGGCGGCCTAAAGTGGAAGGTATTGCCGAGAAATCTTTAGCAATGTCGGTGGCTCAAAGTAATGCGATTGGTGACACTGTGGTTAACCAGAAGATGGTAAAGGCTTCTCACGATGCATGTGGCTATTGCTCATCACAGCCGTTGATTCGGTCACCAGTAGTGGTGTCTCTTGGTTTTTTGGATGTGGGGTTGTTGGAGCCCGAGATTATGCTTGTTCTCGGTAGTGTTTAGGTGGGTAGGGAGGTTTTTATGTCTAAGATGGAGGACGAGTTGGGAAACATGCCGCCACCAACAAATCAAAGAGATGGGAGATCGGGTGGGCCAGATCTGGGGCTTGCCGTTTGTGGTGCTGAGGCATTGATTACTCCTGTCTCTCTACCATGTCTGGCGGTGGGTGGATGTGATTCAAGAGTTTCTCTCACGTTGGAACACACACTACCTGGGGAAGAGGATAGGCAGGAGTCGCGTGACTTTGAGAGTTGTATAATCACCATGGGAAAGACGGAGGAACATGTCTTTTTTGGAGTATTTGGTGTTGGAAACAGCTGTAGCATTAATGAGAATTCAAAGTATCCCTTAACCGGACTGGGCATCACAAATGAGCGTCCTAAATTGGACTTTAATGGAGATTTTAGTGGGATCTTTAATTCTAAGTCTTTATCTTCTATGGGTATCAATATTTCTGATAATATTGAGAAGTCAGCTGAGAATTAAAAAAAAAAATCAAAGCTTGGAAAAAGTAATTGGATGTGCTCAAAAGGCCTTTCTCTTGAAAGAGAATTGCAGAGGTTACATTGGGGTTTGGAGAGCTAGCACAATATCATCACTTAATTTAAATGGGTTTTATATTTGCATACTTTTGGGGCTGAGGTGAGACATTTTGGGGAAATTTTGTGCTTGGAGTGTTATATCCCCAACTTCTTTTACGGGATCGTATGTATAATATTTGGAGTTCTTTAATAAAATTACTTTTGTTCACTTAAAAAAAAACACCTAGATGGCATACTTACATGGTGATTAATCATCAAACATGCATACATGGGTAAAAGGCACAAAGAATCAATATCTAAGAATAAAAAAACATGATACATGATAGCTAACCTCCTAGGTAAGAAAACCCTAGAAGATCATAAACTAATACTTACAATTACACATGCTAACTACAGAAATCAGCATGCTCATAGGAGTAAACATGATAACTAAAGAAGATAAGGGGAAGAAATAGCCTTTAATGAAGCAATCTAGGAAGAATCTCAAAGAAGTCCTCTTCATCTTCATCTCCATCCACCATCATCCTTGAATAATTCAAGGATACAATCCATCAAGAATGAGCGAGGAAGGAGCATACGTTTGGAGCAAGGAATTCATATTCCTTAAGCCATTTTCCCAAAAGTGTAAGGTACATAGTTTCATCCCTTTAATGTATATTTATTTATGCTTCCTTACACTTACTTGTTCTTGTAGATATGATCATGATTTATCAAGAGAAATCATGCCTTCTAATCCGTCACTAAGGTGTGTTTATGTGATCATATGAACATGAAATGAGAAGAATAAAAGATCTAAAATCTTCAAATGGTATCAGAGCTTGGTTGCTATAATCTCATTCATGTTTATGTGTAAAATTAAATTTGGCTGTATGAATATTTAATAAAAATTGATGAGGCCGAAATGAAGCATAAATCACATGTTGATCTTTTTCATGAGATTGAATTTGTTTCATGTTGTTTTTCATGAAAATTGGATGAATTGTTTATCGAATTCATGTCTAGAACATTGAAAGTGTTGAATGATCATGTGATGAAAGTATTGTGTTATTTCGGCCATGTTAAGAAAATGTAACAAATTTAGTGAAAATTGCTTGCTCGATTTACATGAATATGAAAACATGTATGCTAATGTGTTAGTGGCTTGAAGTATGCAAAGTTGTTTGTATATTCAAATACATATTCTTAAGTATGTATGTATGTATATTTTACTTACATATGTCACATTATATTCTTATACTAAAAGTCTTTTCTTTAAGGTCTTGTAATATACATTCTGTCTAATGAGGTGGATTTTAAGCAGAACCATTGTGACTCCTCCATCTTTCCTGGGAACGTTCTTACAGTGACTAAGAAGTTGGGAGACTATAGTATAAGATGGTGTTACATGAATGACACATGTATGTGTTACATGACTAAATGTACTAGTGAGATATAACAAGAATCTTCTTGGAAGGCTCATTAAGAACAAGTGTATAAATTTAACGGTTCATGGTAATATAATTTAAAATAAATCCATGTATAAGTTACATGCGATGAATTTAATAAATTCATGTATAAGTTACATGAGATGAATTCATGTATAAGTTACTTGAATGGATTCATGTATGAGTTACATGGATAGAATTCATGTATGGGTTACAAGAATAGAATTCATGTATGAGTTACATGGATTGAATAATGTATCAGTTACATAATTCAAATCACGTATAAGTAACATGAGGTGAAAATATGTATTTGATACATATGATGAACCTTTCTGAAGACTCATTAAGAATATGTATTTAGAATGATGGAAATATATTTGTATGTCTCTGATCGAGTGCTATATGCATCTCTTTTGCTATGTATGAACATGTTTGAAGTTGTTTGATGTATTTTGTTGCTTAGATGAGTATTGTTATGAGAATTGAACATAGAACATGTGAATTGCATCATTGGTGGTTAGCTAGTTAGTATTGCATACTTATTTTGAACCAGGATGTACAACTGGATAATGAGTACTATTTAATGTAGCAACAAAATGTCAAGTTCATTCTAATTGAACAATAAATAATTTGATGCTCACCATTGAAGCTATGCGCCAAAATGAGGTGAGGATAAGGAGTATCTATGTGGTATACCTTATAAATTCTAAGTGTAGAATTGCCCTCTCCTTTCCACTATGGTGGATAAAATATGGTAGAGTTTTCTATACTTATAAGTTAAGTATGAAAATGAAACTATTGAGAAATAGTCCTCCATATTTCTCAAGTGTGAGAATTATGAAATATGAGCTAATAACTCTAAGTGAGTCCCACTAAATGTATGAGTTGTCATGCATGGTCCACCAAGTTGAAATTGGCAAGGCATGAGCTCACTGATGAACAACATGCAAGCTATGAGAAACTCGGTTACGCCCACCTTGGGCGCATGATGTATTTCTGAAGTATTTTGCCCAGGGATTGGATTTGTATTATTACCGTGACAATGAATGATATCTATTGAACATGATTATGAATGAATTCCATGTCTTGGGAAT
The DNA here is from genome assembly GCA_038382905.1 of Daphne laureola. Taxonomy (NCBI): domain Eukaryota; kingdom Viridiplantae; phylum Streptophyta; class Magnoliopsida; order Malvales; family Thymelaeaceae; genus Daphne; species Daphne laureola. Next base: position 4,237 of record JBBYHH010526691.1, read on the forward strand.
TTATTTGGAGCCCATTTCACGGGATTTTAGCATTTTATAATATTACGGAAATCCCGGATCATTTTGCCAAAAATTAGATTCGGAGGATAAAATGGTCATTTTTGAAAAAAATTGAAAAAATGGCACTTTGGTCTTTTCCTACTTGGGCCGGTGCTTTATTGGGCTTGGGAGGATATTTGGTTAATTATCATAAGACTGGAAGTATGAAAAATGAGTTAGGAATAAAAAGGATAAAGTAAGGTTAGTGGATTAGTGGATTACAAGTACCCTAATCTAAGGGTGATATCTTAAAGGGAAATCTAATCTAATGGCTAAGGATGAGATGGAAGAGGATAAGGTCTTGGACTTATCTAAGACTCATTCAATTAAATGGATTAATATTAGTGATGTAGTATACTAATATTACAAGTAGTAAGACTAAGTTAGATAATTCATTAAACAAAAACCTTCTATCTCTCACCTCTCAAACCTGGCTCCTCCCTCTCTCTTCTTTCTTCATGGTGTTATTCCTTTGCTCTTCATATCTTCATCAAATCCTTCCAAGAATCATCAAGACTTAGCAATGTAATGGAATTTCCTTGGTTAATTCATAATGTTGTTAAGGTTAGAACATGAACATCATCTCTTTTCTTCTCTTCTCTCTTGTAGCCGATTTTAAGGGGAAGCTCTTGCCAAATTTTCTCAACCAATCTTCATCAAAAGCTCAAGAATATAGAGGTAAACATGTTCTTAAGCTTATCTTAACAAGATAATATGATTTCATGGAAAGAAATCTTATTTCCTCCATTAATTTCTTCAAGGCCAATTTTTTTGAGGGGAATTTCTTGAAGATTTTCTTGGATCATTCCTTACAAATTTTCTTAAGGTAAACAAGCATTTAAGGTTATTATAAAGTGTGGTAACCTCTCTTAGATTATTTCAAGTTATGGTTGATTTTTGGTGAAGATTGAAAATGATGTTCATGACCAAACTTTGAAATGAGTTGAAAGCATGTCTCTATTGTGTTATTGGGTATATTTAGAGCAAGTTTAATGGTTGAAATGAACCTTGAATCATTTTGGAAGGTAGAGTTTAGGGTGATGCCGAAATCATTTTGAAAAATGATTTAAGGATGTTGTTTGATTAAGCATGATGTTGTGATATTTTAGTGATGTTAATGGACTCCTAAAACTATGGTTTAAAGTTTGAAGAATTCATTTTGGGTGGTGAAGCATGTTTGGCCAAAAATATGGAAGGTTTAAAGTTGTTGTAGTTTGTTGGAAAAGTGTTGATTTATGGATTAAATGTTGGATTAATCAAGAATGGGTTGTCGGAAGTTGAAGAAAAATATTTAGGTAAAAATTGGGTGAAGGCCGAAACTATAATGATTTTTGGAATATTTTGTGATTTTTGAAATATTTGGAATTAATGACAAAGTGTTGAAAAAGTGAGCAAAAATGGTGTTTTTGTCACTTTTTGAAGTTTTGGGGCCAAATTACACATTTTATGAAAGTTTGGCTGTTAATGTGTAACTTTGGAGAATTAAGTGGAAAAGAGCTTTTTTGGAGTTAAGTATGGAGTTTAAGTGAATTTTGGTCACTTTATGGAAATTGGGGCTAAAATGCACTTTGCTGGGTTTGACCGCTTTCTGTTTATAAGGTAAGGGGTTTAACTTTCTTAATATACAATGCATATTTTTCTTCATGTGTATTAAGCTAGTTAAGGGCTAGTACTCGGGTCGATGGTGGGGCCCAGTGACTCCTGGCGCTAGTCACATGGTAGGGTAACAGTATGCAGGACTTTTATCATATCGGTGATCGACAACAGATCAATTTTCTGCTTTATTTTGGATATAGCCACTTTGTGGATAGGACAATTTTTAGGGGCCGTACACCCCTCGCTGGTACCATGCGAATTCTGACCCTTTTATTCGGTGAGCCTAATAAGCCACTGTGGGTGCTGTCATTCTGGGATTATCTGTTATACTGGAGGTTGGGGACCATCCATACGGGACTGATCCAAATATGTCTGATGGGACTTCTAATTTTTGCATATCATGGGATCTGCATATCATTTTCCTGAAATATCTAGGATTGTATATCTACTAGTCCACTGCATACTAACCCTTTTCTGCAGACAAAATGTTTTTAAAATTTTTATCCGCTATTTGTACCTAACCCCTTACCGAGTTCTTTCGAGGACTCACCCCCACATAATTAAATATTTAAGGAGATCCGGGGAAACGACCTGCGGAGTAGATTCCCAGAGAGGTCATATTTCTGATTCTGTTATTTTGAGGTACTTAACCTCTATCATTAGTGGTTTCTATTTCTGTCTGGGGGTAGTCTCATCAGGCTCATTCTGAGATCTATCTGTTTAAATATCTGTTATGTCTAACCTTTAACTCCTATTTATGTTTAACAACAGCAGCAGTATTGTAGCTTAGTGTGCCTCTCACTCAAGCTTCTAGGTATAATTCCTGCATTTTGGACTTTGGCTCTGTAGGCGTAGACTGCATATAGACAACATAAATTTTTTGTTGTCCTTTGGATATTCTGGTCTATATATTTATTCTCGGGGAGTTCTAGCCCAACGAAGTGGGCGGGGCTCCCTTCTACTGTACCTATATCTGCATGTATATTTATGCGCGCGATTATCTGAATAACCACTAACGTGTCTCGGGTGCAGGTTTAGGGCTAGTAAGACGCCTTAAAAATTATAAACACATTAGAAACCTTAAAAAGAAGGAAACGTTTTTTGAGGGCCGGGTTTTTGATCACCAACCTTCTTAAGTGTTCGACATCACTGACCACCGCCCGGTTCCCTGACATCCGCTTCCGCAACAAACACTTCCACCATACCGGGAATGGGGGTGGTGGTGACAATGTGTGTTTCTAAATGGTCATTCTTCTCACTATTTATAGGTGAAGAGAATGGCCTTTAGAATAATGGTCATTACTAATAGCCATTAAGCATTCCACTAAGACTTGAAGCTTACAATTAAACTTACGATGGCTTCTCATGTTTCCTATTCCACTAGCCATTTGTCTCTTAAGATAAATGACTTATTTTCCCTTAATATTACTCCATAATTCGAAATATATACATAATATACTTTTAATGGACTTATTCAATGGTATAAGGTGCATACACCTTGTACCAAAGTTACCAAAGTATTCATACTTTGATAAAAGGTTTTGAAGGTGGAAATAGATACAAAATGAGGTTTGGATTTATACAAAATAATTCCAAACTATTCCATTTCACATATTTTAGCTACTTTAAGCTCATTAGTGTACTTTTACCAAAATACCATTCTTGGATAAAAGATGCCCTAATGGTTTCTTCTTCTGACTTGAACTCACAACTACTTTTAGTTGTAGTGAGTAGGAATACCAACTCATGAAGTTCTTGGTACGCCAGGGAATTCCAAAAAACTCCCACTCGCACTAAGACACCTATGAATAACAACTCTTACTCGAAACAAGTCTCTCAAACTTAAGCCAAATCAAGGTGAATTTGTATAAATGCAGTTAAACGTGCGACCTCAAGGCACACACACATCAAGTCTCTTTCATTGTTGTTGTTAGACTCACAATGAAAGATTGTCGTCTCCTCAATTCACTTGAACTTATCAAGTAGTTCTCTGTGTTTTGTTTGAACTCCTTCAAACACCACTTCAACTTATCAAGTTTACTTGAACTCATCAAGTATTGTCTTATAAACCCAAGACACAATGATATATTTTCTTAATCACAATTAGTCTTTTTCATAGAACTTCAACTAATTAGAATTCATGATTTTATTAAGCAATTGAGATCTCATTATCAATACTCACTAGTCAATCTATCATACACAAAGTATCTGGGCCCAAGATTGTACTTTTAGAGTTTATGTATCATTTCCCAGTTCCTTTCCTATTAGCTTGGACCACTTAGTAATTGTACCAACTTGACTACCTAAAAGGAAGATACTTCAGCCTTATATCTTCCAAGGCCTTCGATAACCAATTAAAGTAGTCTCATTGATACAATTCACTAATAGTAAGTTAAAGTCACTAAGGGTTTATGTCAAAGAATCTCACACTAAGCAAGAACAAAGACAAATTGCTTTCATTCTTTCTTTGGTCGCATTTCACGGAGATGGAACTCTAGGAGCACATCCTTGATGAACATATTCTTTAAGGAACACATCCTAAGGAACATATCCCTTAAGTCCCAAATGAACACTAATACTATGTTTTACCTACACCACTCTCACTGGAATGATGTCCACCAATGTGGAGGACTGTGTCATTTTCTCTCTCTTAAAACACTATTAGTGTACTCCCTTTAACAAATAAATAGAAGGACATGTCATGTCACCACCACCCCCGTTACACTCATGGAGGAAGCGTTGTTGCGGAACCGTGCGATGGTCGGTGGCATCATTCACTTAAGTTGTTTTGGTGGTCCTAAAAACCCGGCCCTCAAAATTTTTTCCTTCTTTTAAGGTTTCTAACGTGTTAACAGTTTTTAAGGCGTCTTACTAGCCCTAAACCTGCACCCAAGACACGTTAGTGGTTATACGGATAATTGCGCATACAAATATACATGCAGATATAGATACAATATAAAGGAGCCCCGTCCACTTCGTTATGCGAGAACTCCCCGAGAATTAGTTATACAGACCCGAATTATCAAAAATAGCAAAACATATTATGATGTCTATATACAGTCTACGCCTACAGAGCCAGAGTCCAATTGCAGAAATCATACCTAGCAGCTTGAGTGATAAGCACCTCAAGCTACAAACACTGCTGCTGTTGTCAAACAAAAATAGGAGTTAACAGTTAGACATAACAAATATTTGTATCCCAACAGACAGATCTCAAAATGAGTCTGACGAGACCACCCCCTAGACAGAATCAAAAACCACTAAAAGAAATTGGTTAAGTACCTTAAAAACCAGATATCAGAATACGACCAAGCGGAATATACTCCGCGGGCCATTTCCCCGGATCTCCTAAAATGTTTAATATAGTGGGGGTGAGTCCTCGAAAGAACTCAGTAAGGGGGTAGGTACAGATAACAAATTTAATTTTAAAAACATTTACCTACAGAAAGGGTTAGTATGCAGTGAACTAGCAGAATATACAGTCCTAGATATTTCAGGAATATGATGTGCAGATGACATGATATGCAATATAGATGTCCCGTTGGACGTATTTGGATCGGTCCAAGATGGACAATCCAAGAACTCCAAAATGGAGCAGAACAGATAATCTCATATCCATAGCCCCCCGGTGCCTAAATAAGCGCACCGACCAGTTGGAGTCAGAATTCACATGGTACCAGCGCGGGCTTTATGGCCCCTAAATTTGTCGCAGTCACCGAGTGACCCAAATAATATCCCGTAAGTTTGACCCGTTATTGGTCACCGATATAAAAAAGTCCTTCATACCGTTACCCTACCATGTAACTAGCCCCAGAAGTCATTGGGCCCCACCCTCGACCCGAGAACTAGTCATTAACTAACCTATTATGCATAAGGGAAATTGATATCGCATATTAAAGAAGTTAAACCCCTTACCTGACAAACAGAAAAGCGACAGATCCTAGCCAAATGAATCTTGACCGCTACTAGACCTTTACTCTAAATAAATAGACATTTATATAGAGTTTAGAATTTTCAAAACTCTTCCTTACATAACAGAGATAGTAAATTTTTGACTAAATTTTAAATAGCTAACCAAGTTGGTCAAACAACAGATTAAGTGGTCAAACACTTATAGATTTACCAGATTACCACTTAAACACAATTTAATCATCTTTTATGAATAATCACATATGAAGTCGCTATACTTTGTCAGAATGTGCATTTTAGCCCAATTTTGCATAAAGTGTCCAATTTCACTTAAATGCTTCCAGTTTTTCACTTATACTTAAAGAAGTTTGTTTTTGTTTCTTTTACCCAATTATTATGCACAAGTCTTTATACTTTACCCAAATTTCCAATTTGACCCAAAATTGCATAAAGGGACAAACTTTACTTAAAAATTGTCAACTTTCATCATTAACCTTAAATAAGCTTAATTTCGCTTAATTTGTCACTAACACCAATTAACACTTAAACTTTTCCAAAATTTTCATTTTGGTCCCCAACTTTTAAAAAGTGACAAAACTTTCCTTAATCACCAAATTAGCTCATTTTCGCCCAAAGCTTACACTTAACTTCAGAAAACTTCATCTTTTCCGCAACTTTCATTTTTGACCGAATTTAACAAATTTGCAAAAAAATGTTTTTCTTCTTCCAACTTTCACCAAACTTTTACCAAACTCCTTAAGTGTTATTAGCATGATTATTCCAACTTAAAATTATACTTTCACAAACAATTTCTTCACCATATTTTACCCAAACAATTCGGCCATACATGCGTATTTTTCAACAAAGTGTTCTTGAACTTTCTACTTCAACATACATGTTTAAAATCAAGTCTAAACCAACATAGAATAAGATTTTAACAAAGAACACATACTTTGAACATCAATATGATTTTTGGCCAAAACCTAACACCCACTTCCAAAATGATTCAAGCATGGTTCCAAGTATTAAACAACATAATAATAAATTTCTAACATGCTTTGAACCATGATCATAACTTAAAAAATCCATAAAACCTTCAAATCTTCAAGGAATCATGTAGTAAAACTTACTAATACTTCTCAACAACCAAAATAAGCTTACCTCAAGCTATTTTCCAAGAAATGATTGTGAAGCTTTTTCCAAAAATTATCCTTCAAGATTTCAACTACATCAAGAAAATCAAAGGTAATGAGCTAACCATTTTTCATTCTTATTTTCATATTGAAACACCCATTTAAAAGAGCTCACCTTAAATTTTTCTTGAAGAAATCAAGAACACTTTTTGCCCAAGAAATTCTTCCAAGTTTTCGGCCTAAGAGAAATAAAAGAGAATGAGAGTTTTTCAAGCTTCCAAACTTGAATCAAACCTTGAAATACTTAAGGAAATGAGTTTACCTTCTTACTAGTTGAAGGTTTGAAGAACATGATGATGGAAATCCTTCAAGAAATGAGTACAAGTTTCGGCCAAATGGAGGATGGAGGAGATCGAGTGTTGCTCAACCTCCAAGCTTGTTTTCTTGATGATCCTTGCAAGAAAACACTTCTACTTCACCAAATATTCACACTTTAATGGATGACTTGTGGGAATTTTTCAAGAAAGTGTATGGTTTTCTCAAGAAAAAAGAGAGGATTTTAGAGAGAGAGAGAGGCTGAATTCGATTGGTTCAAGGGGCAAATGGGCTGATATGAATTGATAAAAGAAGTCAAGGGAACAAGATCCACCAATTACTCATTTTATTAATTTAAAAGTACAACTAGCCTTACACACTGATAGCCTTTGTTTGAGCTATCCAGATGATAAGATTGAGTACTTCTGCCACTCCTCTACTGGTGAGCTTTAAACCTATAAAAGATCTGAGGTTGTGACATCAGAAACACACTCTGATGCTCAAGTTAGTTCTAGGCCCATGCTTGATAGTATTCTTTAGGAGAGAAATGTCATACCTTCAGCCCTCCTGGGCTTCCTCTTTATATAGGGCTTAGACCCAATAGTTGACTTCGCATGATTTGGGATGGTGGGTGATTTATTTCATGTTCATCCGATCATGGGTGGCTTTAGTACCCTGGGCAAGTGGATGGCGGTTTGCTGAAGACGTGGTAATCATCGACAGCATCGCGGGTAGCCACATGTTCTTCTTTGTATGTGGGACATTACCTTCACCGGGTGCAGGGTCTGCGCTCCCTTATGGGTGGCATTCACTAGCAATCAGGTTGCTCTCTGGGCATCCGTGCAGCCTGGAGGCTCCACCTGTTATTATGTTGCGCAAGCAGGCCTTGTCCTGTGCGAGGCCTATCCAAGCGCATGCTACCAAGGAGCCCCCCATCATAGGTGGAGTATGGGAAGGGTCCTATACTCCGCATGGGTACTTTTGTACGCTACTCCCAAGAGATCAGGATACATGTATAGCCAAGGGTTAGCATCGGTTGGGCTTCTCGAATTTTTGAAATTTGAACTTCCCTTTAAAAGGGGTTTTCACCAGAACAAGCATAACCTTTTTTGTGTCGCTTGCACTTCATCGTTCCGCTTCCTTCCTTCAGCTTTTCTTCTTTCGGTGAACTGTCCTTCTCGCTTCCCAGACTCTGGTAATTGTTTGGCATTCTTTCCTTCCCACATTATAGAGATGATTGCCCTTGTCAGTAAGTGAGGCAGCGGTGATAATTTGGGCATACACTTGTGATGTTTCGCAGAAGTTCTTCGTTAGTCATTCAATCTCTTAGGTGTTTATCTGGTTTTCTTTGGAGCTTGCACCTTGAGATGGCTCCCAAAGAGGCAGCTTGCCCTATGATTCTTGTTATGGAGTGAACCAATCTTACCGGTGAGAGGCTCGATTCTAAAATTAGTAAGCACTCCTGGCCCGGGGATCTTGTGAAGGCTCGCTTAATAAGAACTGACATTCTTTGGTCTTCCAATCTTCCGGTGACGGAGGAGAGTAAGGCAAGGGATGTTATACCCCTCTTCATGGCATAGCTATCGGCGGGTTTGAGGGTACCCATTCCTCGGATCATGCAGGATCTTTGCGCCTAGTGGTGTGTGCCACCATCGCAACTAGGACCCAACGTATTTGGCTATATTGTTGCATTTGTGGTGGCCTGCAAGATGGTCAGCGTTGACGCCTTCATAAATGTTTTCCTTCGCTTCTATCGGTTGGAGTTGCACCCTTGAGGGCATTATTTCCATGTTACTCCCATCAACATGAGGGGTAACAATTTTATCAGCTTCTTGGTTTCCTTTCACACCTTTCATGATTGGCGGAAACACTTCTTCTTCGTTCTGCACCAGGTTAAATGAAAGTTCCTGACCATCCTGAATTTCGGGCCTGCATAGGCAAAGGCTGCTAGGCCCTCACTATGATGTGAGGGTAGGAGGTAGCAGGCTTACGTTACCCTCCTTACCTGGCTTGACGATGTGTCTTCCAGGAAATCATGTGATGGTCTGTTCCCGTTCGAGTTGGAGTGACTGGATGAGGTGGTTCTGTGATGGGCTGGGATGAGCATCGCGCACCTTATTGATCCATCCATCCTTCCTTCTCATAAAGTCTGGAGTCCCCCGTAATGCGGGACCATTGTTGACACACTTTTCACTGCAATTGAGGGTCCCGGAGGTATGTGGGCTGAGCTTCCCTATTGTATGTTTGAAGTTTCCACTTTATTTTAACCCAGATATTTTACAGACAACCCCCCACACGTTGATGAGGAGTTGGAGAGGCCAAGACTTTCTACGCACACTGCATTGAAAGTACACTTGGCTTGCGCACATGGTGAGGGGCCAACTAGAGCCACTAAGTCCTTGGGGGAGATCACGATCCCATAGAAATGTGAACCCGGTAGTTCAGGGATCCGCTTTTAGACGAGGCCAAGAAACGGAAAATTGTAGCCTCACACTCTCTATCGGCCCAGCCTAGTCACCACATTTTTTTAGGATGGGTCATTTCACCAGATGTAATGATCAAAATTTTCCCCCCTCTACCTAGTGACCGAGGCCTCACGGCCTGCGAAGGCTTCTCATCTCGTGGAGGCTTCTCATCCTTCCAATAGGTATTATTCTTTTGCCCCTGCCACTACCCTGGTCTTTGATGCATTGGTGGTGTCTTCAAATGCTGAGGCCGACCCCAAGGCTACAGCATCCTCAAATGCTATTGTGACACCTCAGGTGAGGCCTAAGGTATCTGTTGGGGCTCTTCTGCTAGCGCGCAGATTGAAAAAGGTTGGGGTTACGCATGCGGTGGGCCCAAGCTCCCTAGATGGCACTGTGACCATCTAGGCAGAGGGTGCTCTGGCAAGCTCTGCTTCCCTTGTTGGCCTTGTGGGCACGGTGGAGGCGGCTATGATACCTACCTCTGATGGGGGCGATCCCAAGGCAACAAGTATCGAGGGACGTGATGCCATTGCTGTTGTGGGTTCTGCCGCCTACCTCATAGACCCTGATTGGTCTGTGTATGCATCGTGAGAGACTAGGAGTGTGGCACCGGAATGGGTTAAGCTTGTCCCGGTGACAACCCCTTTGGTGGGTCCGAGCTGCTCTGCGCGATCTGCTGAGATTGGTAAGTGTTGTTGTAATTGGTGCTATTCTATCTTACGTGATTATGTTATCTAATGATTGGTCTTTGCCATAGGTGATGATGGATGGTTCACTGGCCACCGCCAGATCATGGACCTGGTTCATCCTTGTGCGGAGCTACTAGAGGCCAGCGTGTTATCTCACTTTTTGGAGAAGAAACGCGTGAGGTTGCGTGAACCCAACCCTTTTAAGGACCCCTCTACTTTCCTTAGTGTGTGAGAGTCCATGAGGATGGACACCTTTTATATGAAAGGGTGTGATATTACGGAGGCATGAGACCCCATTTTCTTGTAATCCAATGATGCTTCACGGCTGGAAGATGGGGAGAAGATATTGGTAAGTTGCTTGGAGGGCCTCCGCATGCCTTACGATCGTGAGCTTCTACGGCGATCTTTGGAGTTCCCCAGGAAGGGCTTCTATGAGGTCGCGGCCCTGTAGTTGAGGGTAGGTGATATGCACCAACAAAGTTTATTTGAACGATATTGGTTCAATGTTTTACTGACTCCATCTGCCTATAGTCTGCGATGAAGAGCCATGCAGCGGTGGAGGAATTCAATGAGTTCCTGAAATTTGCCAACTCACATGATGTCGCCCAAGCGTAAGCTCTACAGAGTGCGGATGCTGAGCGCACATAGCTGAGGGCTGAGAACTAGAGCTTGGCGCGTTGCGTTGAACAATTGAAAAATTAGTGCACCATCCATAATGAGGAAAGAGAGAGGTTGCTGCTTATGGAGCTGCAGAAGAATGAGCTCTTGAATAAGTTCAAGGGGTGCTTATTTCAGCAAGCCAGCATGATCATGCAGCAGGACACAGAGAATGTTTTTGTCATCAAGGCCCTGGTTAGGGTGTAGGCAGTGGCGGCAGCGAAGGCGGCACAGGTGGAGATGGTGGTGGTGGTGAAGCAGATAGAGGCGCATGCCCTCACCGCACAGTAAGCTACTGATAGTTCAGCCCACGCACTGCTGGATGCATCGGATGATGCCATCGTAACCTACCAGACCTTGGCATATGTGGAGGGGTTGTTAGGGCTCCCCCATTTTCTTGGGGAGGGTCATTCATCCTCTGATAATGTTAAGGCTCCCTTATCCGACAGCCTTACCCGGATTGATGAAAAGATGCTGGAGTTATGTAGCCAGGCTAATGCCGGGGCCCAGGGCTTTGAGGAGGGGTGGCTTCATAGCTGGTGGCAGGTAGAGAAGCTGATGTCGTAACAAAACTTTTATGCCCTTAATGCGTTTGCCTGCGGAGATCCCGACGTTGATATCCTTTTAGAGTAGGGTGAAGCTGAAGGGAAATTCGGCTTCATGCCCCAGGCATTCACGGAGATGGAGTCTCCGCTGCTGTGAATGACCCTTCCCTAGGTGATGTAAAATAACTTAACGATCAATGTATTCTCTATTATGCGTCCTTTAGTTGTTTGCTTCATCTTTGAAATTATTTACCATTGCATTATGGTTGTTCATTGGCTGTTGTGCACGTGGGATTGCATTTTATGGAATCACGGTGGTGGGGCCTGACAAGGCCATTGACTTTGCTAAGTCAGTCTGTTATGATCGGTCGGGTGCAGAAGGTGCATGTGCAACGTGTCAATTTGGCATGGTCACTCTGGCTGATCCGACACAGAGGGCTTTTATTTTTCTTTATTTTGGCAGGTACCCTTATAGCTGTCAAATGTGAAGATATAAATTGAGTGTCATGCTGCAATTATATTGATAAAATAGTTACGCATAGTAGGGGCGCAGGTCATCTGTATGATAATTTATGTGGAGTGTCTTCCCATGGGAGCCCATAAGCTCAAACACACAGGTCCACACTTGCTAGTGAATGATGAATGGTCCATCCCAATTCGATCAGAGCACACCCTGCCTGGAGTCCCTGCCAATGAGTTCTGATCGTAACAGAGCGAGGGTCCCTTCCTTTAGTTGTTTGGGTTTGACTTTTACGTCATGCGAGAGATTGAGTTGTTGTTTGAGGGCTGTCATACAGAGTTTAACGCCCTATCAGAGCTCTTCAAGAAGGTCCAGCCTTGTATGAAGGCCAGCAGCGTTGTCATCAGAACTAAAGCTGATCATGCAGATGGTAGGTAAGTCTGCTTCGATAGGTAGCAAGGCCTCTGTTCCATAGACAAGGGAAAATGGTATCTCCCGGTCGGGGTCCATGGAGTTGTGCGGTAATCCAAGAATACACTGGGTAGTTCATAGACCCATCGTCCTTTTGCCCCTTCCACTCACTTTTTTAGGCCTTTCTTGAGAGTGTGATTTGTAACTTCCACTTGACCATTGGACTGGGGATGTGTAACGGGCGCATACAATATTCTTATGTTGTTCTCGGCCGCCCATTCCTGAACCTTTGTGCTTGCGAATTGTGTTCCATTGTCTGTGATAATGGTGCGAAGGCTACCATATCGGTAGACTATGTTCTTCCAGAGGAACACGATGACTCTTTCTGAGGTGATTGTCGCGAGGGGTTCTACCTTTATGCATTTGGTGAAGTAGTCTACTGCAACGATGCAAAATCAGTATTGACCTGGTGCTGTTGGCAATGGGCCAATCAAGTCAAGGCCCCAAAGTGCGAATGGTATAGGGTAAGTGAGTGATGGTGATATTGCAACCGGTAATCGCTGAACCCTTGAGTTAAGCTGGCATTGGTGACATTTGTGCACCAGGGCTTTCGCCTGCTTTAGCATTATTGGCCAGTAATACCCTTGCCACAGTGCTTTGTGTGCGAGGGCATCGACTCCAATGTGCACCCCGCATGTTCCTTGGTAAACTTCTTCTAGCAGGGGTTGTCCCTTATATGTGGTTAGGCATCTCTGAAGGGGGACCGAGTATCCGCGATGCCATACGAGGTTGTCTATGATTACAAAGTGAGTGGCGTGACTGTGCGCTGCTTTCTGGTCCTCAGGGCTGCTCTGCGGAAGCCCCTGTAACCATCTCATGATTGGTGCCTGCCAGTCATCGTTGGCCAATTCCTGCATTTAGAGGACGTGAATGTCCGCGGTAGGGCTGTCGATGGAGGGTCGCTGTAATGTTTTGCATTTAGATAGTATTCATTCCTTGGATAGGGCATCGGCCTTCGCGTTGGCTGCTCTTGGTATGTGTATGAGGCTAACCTCTTCAAGATCTTTTATGACACATTTGATGAGTCTCAAGTATTTCATCAGCTTGGGGTCCTTGCACTCTTAGGTCCCCTGCACTTGGTGTACTACTAGCTATGAATCGTTATGAACTATGAGTCACCGAATCCCTGACTTGGTTTCCATTCTCAGTCCCGCTGCTAAGGTTTCATATTTTACCACGTTGTTGGTCATGGAGAACTGGAATGTGACCCTACGCTTTGCTTCCATTCCCAAAGGTCATCCACATACATGCTCCATTCTGGTACAGACGGCTCTCATGATTGCTGATTCTCTCCAGCGTCTATGGGTCCAGAAGAGAACTTTTCTATAAAATTCATGAGGGCTTGTCCCTTGATCGCCTTGTGAGGATCATAGGTGATATTGTATTCACTGAGCTCAATGCACCACTTAGCGAGGCATCCTGAGTGTTATGGGTGCTGAAGTATATCTTTTATTGGAAGATATGTGCGCATGAGCACCGCGTGGCCCTAAAAATATGGTTATAGGTTCTGCACGGCGTAAACCAGGGCCAAAATTAACTTCTGTGAGGCCGGGTATCGAGTTTCCGTTGCTTGCAGTGTGTGGCTCGTGTAGTAGATCAGCCATTGCTTATTTTCCTTTTCATTTAGTAATATTGAGGCAACACTAGTGTTGGTTGCCGATAGCTAGAGCACCATGCCCTCACCCGCATGGGGGTATTTTAGCATTGGAAGTTGCTTCAGGTGCTCTTTGATTGCTTTGTAGGCATTTTGACAATCTTCTATCCATTTTCAAGCATTTCGGAGCTTTATTTATGTGAAGAAAGGCATGCACTTGTCTCCCAACTTCTGTTACACCCACCAAGGTCTGGTAAGGTTCCTCCGAGGTAGAGTGGCTGACGGGCAAGATATTACAGGATGGAGGTATGAATTCAGGTACGTGTATCCGTTTATTTATGAGTTTATTTCGGTCTGAGTATCGTCTGGTAGGACCTGTTTGTATAGAGTTGTTGTTTATTGTGTGTCTTGAGTGTTTTGGGTTAAGTGTGAGGGTTGAATTTGGGAAACAGGAATTGGACAGAGGACTAGGCGACCGGCCAGGCGACTGGGAGTCCTGGCAGGCGATCACCTGGCCTCAAAATTAAAAGAGGACAGAGGCTCAGGCGACCAGCTAGGTGAGCGAGGTTCATGGCAGGCGACCGCCTGAACCTAAAACTGGAAGTGGTCTGACGGCCAGGTGACCGGCCCGATGAAGGAGCTCTGGTGCAGGTGATCGCCTGAACCGTCTGCACATTTAGCCAGGGGGCCAGGCGACCGGCCAGGCGAAGGAGCCCTAGTGCAGGCGATCGCCTGAGCCCAGGTGGAAAAAGGATAGGGAGCTAGGTGAGGGGCCAGGCGACCGGGTAAAAACCCAGGCGATCGCCTGGTACCCAGAATACGAATTTCGGGAAAGCTTTAAACGCGAAAACTGAGTTGGTCTCATTTCTTACAAGCTTCAACAACTTCTTCAAGAGAGAGGGAACTCGAACCTCAACCATTCCTACACTCCTAAACACTCAATCTCAGCCCGAAATCGAAGGAAATTTGTGCTACATGCGAGATTCTTCATCAAAGGAAAGAATCTACAAAAGGAATTCTCAATCATTCATCGTTTGAGAGATCTCCGGAAGTTGGGTTCGAAACCTAGGTGAGTTCTCTGAAGTTTCTTATTATGCTTGGACTTGTAAGCATGTTCTAACGTCTAATTAGAGTTAGAAGCATGATTTACAACACTAATTGCGGGTTGAATGAGGCGAATTTGAATCTAGGGTTCATGAGGCCCTAAGTATAAATTGTTAGGGGATTGTGTAATTAAGGTCAAATTACTACTATTGGGCATAATTGGAACAACATTAATACTT
>JBBYHH010526692.1:0-10959 GCA_038382905.1 Daphne laureola
AATACAAACTCCACGTAAAAATTCGAGGCAACTTTGCACACTAATGCAAATTTGGTAGAATTCTCGTTAAATTCCCACAATCCCAGCCACCAGAAATGACCCTGAATAATCATACAACAAAAGGACTTGAATCCTTAATCCTTTACCCAAAATCCAACATACAAAGTAAGCTCACAATTTGACCAACTTAGGTGAAATTATACCAACTACACAAGATATTACCGGGCATTCATTTATCATCAACTAAACTCAAATCCACTTCATTTCTCACCCAACATCAACCAACATCCTCATCTTTTTCTAAAGGTTGAATTCGGCCCAGATTCACAAAAAGTGACCAACCATCAAAATGTTACCAAATACTCTCTTTAACATCAAATTAACTCACTTTCACCTAAAACTTGTCATTTAATATCAAACAACATCAACCCTTAACCACCATCCATATTTTTGGCCAAACATATAAATCAACCAAGAAAGATTTCCTTCAACAATTCAACCATGAATTTAGGTGCTCTAAACATCACTAAACCAATTTCAATCCATAATTCCAACAAAGAATACCAACCTACTTCCTCTACCATAATTTCGGCCAACATGGGAAATTAAGGGAGAGTGCTCTAATCATTCTCATTTCATTTTAGAAACTCAATTCTAACCTCAACTTAATACAATTTCACAAATCATCAAAGAAAACCATTTAAATTCTTCACCCTTAATTTCGGCCCCAATTAGGAAAGCACGCTAGGAGAGCTCTCTTCAACAACTCAACAACTCAACAACTCAACAATAATTTAGGAGCTCATTATCAACCTTAATTCAACATCAACTCCACAATTCATCAAAGAAAATCAACCTATTCCTTCACACCTTAAAATCGGCCATGATAAAAAATGACCATTCATGATGATTGAAGGTTACTTCCAAGTATAAAAGATGTTCATAATCATCCAATTAACACTTTAGAACTTCACTTTCAATTTACCCCCAATTTGGATTATGAACCATGAACCCTAATCATCCAAAATCAACCAACAATGAAGGAATAGGGTAGGAGAGGTTAATACCACTTCATATTAACCTCAAATCATGCTCACCTTAAGTAATTCTTGAAGAAATTATTGAAGAACTTTGCCCAAAATCACCTAACAAATTCGGCCCCTAGGAAGAGAGAAGAAATGAACTCAAAACACTTTCCAAACTTGATTTCGTCATTAATCCTTCATGAAAATATGTTTACCTTCTTGATTCTTGAAGAAATCTTGATGATTTGTTGAAGATTTATGAATAACACCATGAAAGAGATGAGATGAAATCAGCGATGGAAAGAAGAAGAAGAGAGAGATATGTTTTGTTAAAATGATATTTCTCTTTCCTTTCTTTCTTATTTTAAATATATTTTCATACTACCTCACCATTTTAATTTCCAATCATAACCATATTACCCTTTTCATTCCATAAATATATATATACTACCACACCTTTACTTAACATATATTAATCCTTCTACCACATTCTTTTGACACATGTCTTCCACTAAGCATGTTTTAATATTTCCATTCCATATAATATCATGTAAGGATACATAATATCATACCTTGGAAATATATTTCCTTCTTCCTTCCAATGTGGCACCATCTCCCTCTTCCAATTAATGTCCATTTTTCTCTAATTTTATGAAATGACCATTTTACCCTATGAGGTCAATTTTTGGCCAAATGACCCGGGATTCACGTACCAAACTCAAAATGTGAAATCCCACGTAAATAAATATTTAATGAAGTCCCATGACATGTTACTTAACAGAAAATGTGTTCCGCACGTTTAAAACGGAGTTCCGGTACTTCAAAATCCGGCCGTCGAATAAATTATTTCGAAAAAATCACTAACATCCCGGGTTGGTCTCTAACATTCTCCCCCCCTTAGTACTCTTAGTCCTCCAAGAGTATACTCAATGTCAGATCTATTTCTGAAGATCTTTACCGAGGCTCATACCGCAAGTTTCGCAGAATGAACCGATTCTTGAATATTTCCATATCGAACTGATTGTTGGCAGAACCTCAGACTAATCCCAAATACCGAAGAATTACCGATACCTCATCGTGATGAGGTTCGGTGCTGTGGCCTAACTACTTTTGAATGGTCAAAATTAAGTCTTAACTGTGAAACCACACCGATACCAAAACTGATCATATCACTAACTGCTTCCAAACCCGAACTATCATCGGAACGACTGACTACGTATCACAGAACACCAGAATATAGCCACAGAGCGACTACGTATCGTAGATGCCTCCCGGAAGGCATTCTCGAACCATACCATGCCATACCATACCTTGTCATGCGGACCACTACCAGAAAAAATGGAGTTCAAAACTCCCTTACAATCTCACAAAATGAAACATTTCCGATAACACTATGTATCTCCAGACTCCAAGTCTCGGAGTACCAGAAAACCAACCATACTGAATTTGTCACGAAAGGTGTTATGTGCCCACACCAACTTCGGCAACATTGGGTTGCCTCAATGATCTTTAATCTTAACTTATACATGCAGAACGTTACTAAACTGACGTATTTCATATTCAGAACGTGAACTTCAAAATTGCCCTTGTTGGCAACATAATTGATATAGCAACCACAATTGTTGACAAACCATTGACATGCATGATGCCAATCCTCCAACTCATTTGGGGTATGCCACTTTGCCCAAAATTAATGCACGCTTTCGTAACATATCAAAGTCAAAACTGAGTGGCAACAACTCCCAAAAGAAGAACCTTTATTCTTCCATGCAAATTTAATCAGACTTAGCCCCGAACAACTTATCCTTCCCAAGACTCACAAATTTAGAACAGGAGGGTGGTTGAATTTCAATTTGAGTCAATCACCGATTGATCACAAGTTGGTCGCCTGGTGATCACCTGTTTCAGCCTCTTCTAGTTTTATCAATCCTAAAATTTAGAGTACCATCGCGTGATCACCTGTTTCAGCCTCTTCTAGTTTTATCAATCCTGAAATTTAGATGACCACCGGGTGATCACCTCATTGTCAGAACTCTCCCTTTTTGCTCCTCTATATTCCTCCTTTTTCAACATCATGCTTCCTCAGTGCTGGGAATCTTCACCAGTAAGTAACCTTAGTCTTCGTTTTCTACTTCATGAACAAGTCAGAACTTCATTGACATGACTCCTCGAATATCTCCCTGACAGGGTCCAAGACCCGGATATTCGAATCTTTGAATGTTCTATAACAATTGACCTTGTAGGCCACTAACCAAAACCCTATTCAGGCAATGCTCGAAACACCTTGACGTTGCAAAGAGCAGAACCCATGTTCAAACTCTCATTACAGAAGCGGTTGACACTTGGTGTGTCACACAACTGTAAAAATTCTGATGCAAACTTGATGTTGAAGACGCGGACTCTAATCTTCCTGACATGAGTGAAAATAGATGATACTTGTTACGCTGTAGAATCTGCAGAAAACTAACATAACTGACCTAATAGCACATATTTTCATCGACTAACTCTCTTACTAACCAGACATAGTCGAATCACCATATGCTATTGTTCGGTGAGACAGGTAGTTTAGACTACCATCCATGAGCCTCTTAGTGGCGTCTCATCCCTCAGGGTGCATCTTGTTGCCCCCTGAGTCAGCTATCGGTATTTCAACCCGATAACCACAGACAGTACCGAGTCTTAGAACTAACTGGTACACGCTAACTCCAACTGAACTGATCTTGGAAGCTCCACTAATCTTTTTCATAGTCTTGTAGTTACTCTGATGTAGAATGCGAATGCTCATCTCCAGATCAGCTTATCAATTTATGCGTGTCATCCTTACGTCTGGCTCCTGTGTCTTCATGTTCGTGTAATTGTTCTTCGTATGAGTCTCCTCACCTCGGGCCCTTCGTATTGAGTTGTCGCAGAATATGCTGGATCATATTGGCATCTTCTTCTCGGTAGCTCGGCATGTCCTCCTCGGTAGCTTGTACTTTGGCATTGGATGTTGTATAATGGAGATCCTGGGCGGTGTCCCCAATGCGGTACCCAAGGACCGAATCTTAAGGTTCTACTTGGACTACTGAATTTTGGAGCGGCAGATACTAAAATTCATCAAACAATTTGATCTCGTTGATCAGAGATCTTCAATCCGCTTGCTTCTTCACTCACTTGTAAGAATTCTTGACGTCCTCATATTGCTTGTTGTCTTATACTCTAGATCGTATGGTTCAGAATTAAACAATTTTCACTCGTATTCCTAAAATACGAGTGTCTTGGTCCTTACTTACAGAAGATGTAATGCCCAGATATTTTGTAGATCTCATCCCAAGTCGTTTTGCTTCTCCCTAAAGCCACCTGTCATTGTGGCTATTTATCCCAATGATTCTATACTTGTTGTCCTTTGGACATAACTTTAACATTTCCACTACTTACTAACATCTTTTCTGAACCTGATCCAATACATATATTGAAAGCGGTAATTGTTACCGTAATTTCAGAACTTGTGTTCACAAAACTAAATTTAGCCTAAAATTTAGAACTTTACCATAAAGGACTAAAGTCCTTACATAACTGACAGGCCGAGCAATTCAGAAAATCCCATACCAAAAGCAAAGAAGAATACTTATGAGCTGATCACAAATCCTCTTACTGTTGTGGTTATCATAATTGTTACCTCGGGTTCCAAATATACCTTTCACATACATTCGGACGGAGTGGGGCTTCTACCCCAACCCCTACCCCCCAATATCAGAACTCGTTGCTAGCAAGCATTTCCCATATAGCCTGAAACTTCATAACACAAGAAAGAGCACTTCAATAATGGTTAACTACCTAACCACAAGCAAGCAACATTTTTTCCTAAAGGCTTTTTGGTGTAATGCAATCCATGAATACAGACAACCTAAGCAGAAGAGCAGAATCAGATCATTAAAAAAAAAAACACAAATCAAGTAGATAAACCATAATCAAGTTAGAATCATAATAGAAAAACCCCTTCTTGAGGTTACCTAGCTTGCATGATATCAGGTTCAGATGTCCATGTCCTGATGACCAAACCTGTGCAATCCTGAATCATAAAAGAAAATCCAGAAACTTAATCACTGAACATATATAAACTGATCACCCGCAGTCCCACTTCTCGATCCCAAGGTAGTTCTAATAAGAAGTTGATCAGGCCCCTCACAGAACTATCCTGAAACCGATCAGTGAAACATGTCCCACATCTTGTTCCAAAGTAGTTTACATAAGAAGTTGATCAGGCTCCTCACATAAACCACTCTGGAATCAATCGATGAAACAGGGTTTTGTCCTTGGTCCAGCGATCGCATGACCTTGCGTACCCCATCACCTGCGTCTCACCTGAGCCCTTGTCCATCGAAATTCTGGGTTCAGGCAATCGCCTGCTATTGTGCATTCCTTCGCCTGTGCTTCGCGTAAGCTCTTGTCCAAACACACCCATTTTAAAGTTCCTTCTTGTACTTTCTAATAACTAATTCCAACCTGCTCTGATACCAACTTGTCACCCCCCTCATTTGGTCACGGAAGCATCGGTCGAGGAGGGGGCACGACATCGGGCGGGGGCCTCTTTGGTGCAGCGGGTCCCATAACCCAATCCCTTGTTGCTCGAACTCTCAAGTTTGCTCCAACTGTTCCCTCGGTTGGAACATACTTTAAAATTTCATTTGCGAAACTAGGGGTGTGGAAATTAAACTTCACATACACATAAATAACATTCATAAAATTTCACTACAATATCAAATCAAGAGCTCATGCAAACATGAAATCCATATTCATGCAATACCAAGTTGAGCTCCACTCAACATAGATACACCAGAAAGGAGTAAATACTCCCTTAGTAAAATAATTTATCCATAATTATTTATAGCATACTAAACATCAAAGAACATTCTCAACTCTTAACTCGTTAATCATAATGTTTAAATCATGCAGGCAACTGAATATGTCATAACATACCAATCGTGATTCATGCTAACATGTGCATATTCATCTACACCTATAGAGCACGACACACTTCATCACCTCTAGGTCACTACTCCTACTGTTAATACAAAGAAAAGGAATTAACCGTTAGTAGTTCATAAGTCCTCATCCAGAATCCCAAATAAACATACCCTCAATCGAGACTACCCCCGTAACCAGAACTGAACTCATATAAGGAGCTGTACATATACCTTAATGATAACCCACCGAAAACATTACGGAATCAAACCGCAGGTTACTTCTCAGAAGCTCCTGAAAAACATTAATCATAAGTGTCACCACCACCCCCGTGCGATCCTCATTAGTAACGGAGGAAGCGTCTCGTCTGCGGGCGGTGGCGGTGGCGGCGACGGTGTTTTGAACCCCTTAAAAACACGGTAATTTGAAAACAGTTTTGAGGACACAAAAAAAAATGATCGTAAACTTTTTCTAACTTTCCTAACTTTACTTCTACATTGTCTTATAGACTAAACGCGTTTACAAGTTTTACAACACCTTGGAAATGTCGAAAACCTGCACCCAGAACACATTAGCGGTTATACGGAGAATCGCATAATATACAACCAATTAAAGACAAAAGGAGTCCCGCCCATTTCGTTGGGCAAGACCTCCCCGAGAAAGTAAAAATATACAACCTATCAGAAAGTCATAAATCATGTATGCTTTCTAACTACCATGCATGCTACGTTCTACAGAGCCGAGAATCTAGCCATAGGATAACATACTACTATCGAGTGGTCAGAACAACCCACTCGAGATATTGCGGCTGTTGACAAACACAAATAGAAGTTTAACCGTTAGTAACAACATGTGTATGTGCTCAACTCATAAACTTAAACATATAACATCCTCGATCGAGACTACCCCCGCATCATAACATAAACCTTAATCAAGGAGCATAAACATGTACCTCTAGTAATCAAATCACAAGATGACCTGGCGGAACTATTCCGCGGGTCGTTTAAGAGGATTCCTGAAAGTATTAATAATAGGGGGGTGAGTATCGAGAGAAACTCAGTAAGGGTTAAGTAAGGATGACGGCTCGTTTTATTTCAAAAACACCTGCATAAGAGGCTTAGTGTGCAATGATCTAGTAGTTAATTACAATCCTAATATAGCATGGATAACGATGTGCAATGTTGTGATATACAATGCATGAGTCCCGTCGGACTTTACTTCTCATCCCGAAGGACGACCTTATTCCTTAAGTACGACAGATAACAGGACACGCGTGATACCAGCAAGAGGTGATCAACCCCAGAAACATTCTGTCGTACGGTCACCCAGTGACCCCTTTCCTTATAAACCTTGTCAACTCCATGATCAATAATGAACAAAGGACGTCACAATCGTATGATCCGTGCTCCCGCGATAAAAATACCTGCATACCGTTATCCTACTTTTTTACTAGTACCGAGAGTCACCAGGCCCCACCCTTAACCCGGGAGCTAGCCATTAACAAGTCTAATATGCAATAGGAAAAAGCTAAGCGCACATTAAGAATGTTAAATCCCTTACCTTACGATGAAACTTTACTTTCCCGCGAAATGCAGTGAAAGATCCTGCGGAGTTCTGCCTGAACTCCAGCAATAACATTACACAAGTAAGGTTCTAAACTTATTCTTGAATCATTGTTTCTATACTAAGCCATTTATCTACACTTTTACTTAAAGTCAACATAAAAGTCAACTTCTCTTATTTGGTCAACACTTTTAAAAAGTTGACTAAATATACTTAACATTCTTCATTATTGATCCTTAACTTTCAAGAAATTCATTTTACACTTCTTTATACTTAATTATAGCATTGGTCCTTGTACTTTTTCTAAATTTCCAATTTGGCCCCAACCTTATGAAAAGTGACCGAAATTACTCCAAACTTCATCAATTTCATATTTAATCTTAAACAAACTTAATTTCACTTAATTATAATAATTAGTCAACGAGTTGACTGAAAGTCAAGTCAACCCTTTGACCATCTTGGTCAAACTAAGCTTATAAGTGGTTACACGACTTGTAAATTTACCAATTTGTCACTTAAGCTTTACTTAATCATTCTTTATGGTTAATTACAACCAAAGTCTACATACTTTGTCACAATGTGGATTTTAGCCCAATTTTGCATAAAGTGTCCAAATCCATTTAAATGCTTCTAATTTTACACTTATACTTAAAGAAGCTTACTTTTACTTCTTTTACTCATAATTGCACGCCAAGTCCTTATACTTTATCCAAATTTCCAATTTGGACCAAATTTACATAACTTGTCCGTTTTCACTTGTTTTTCAACCATTTCTTTATCTTCCTTTCAAAAATCACTTCCAACCTCGACTTTCACCAAATTTCACATTCTTAACTTTTCAAGAACACTATTTTCCTCTTGACATCCAAACTTTGCCAAAACTTGTAATTTTTCCTGAAACTTCATAAATTAACCAACTTACTTAAAGATTGTCAATTTTCATCCTTAACCTTAAATGAGCTTAATTTCACTTAGTTTGTCACTAATTACCAATTATCACTTACACTTCTCCAAAGTTCTCATTTTGGTACCCAACTTTTAAAAAGTGACAAAGCTTTCCATAATTACCTAATTAGCTCATTTTTATCCAAATTCTTCAATTAACTTAAAAAACTTCATCTTTTTCCTTCTTTTCATATTCGTCCAAAACTTTACATTTTCACCAAAATGTTTTTCTTCTTTCAACTTTTACCAATCTTTTACCAAACTTCTTAAGTGTTCCTAACACATATTTTCCAACATAATCACACACTTTAACATACAACAATTTCATCAAATATTCACTCAAAGTTTAGGTCTCAACACTAATTTTTCACCAAAATATTTCTTCAACTTTCTCCCATAATAATCATGCTTTATATTATCCAAATAACATCATACTTCATCAATTTCTTTACCGTATTTTACCCAAACAATTCGGCCAAACGTGTATCTTTTTCAACAAAGTGTTCTTCAACTTTCTACTTCAATATTCATGTTTAAAATCAAGTCTAAATCAACATAGAACAAGATTTTCAATAAAACACATACTTAAACATCAAAGCATAGATTCGGCCTCAACACTTCATCATCTTCCAAAATCTGGAACAAGCTTAACAAGCAACATCAAACATGCTCCAAATTCACCCAAGAACATGAATCAAGCATAATATTGAATTTCCAACATACTTCGAATTTCTCATCAACTTCAAAAATCCATAAAATCTTCATACTAACATGGAATCATCTAGTAAAAATTACTACTACTTCTCAACAACCAAAATAAGCTTACCTCAAGCTATTTTCCAAAAATGATCATGAAACTCTTCTCCAAAATTCCTTCAACAATTCGGCTACTATAAGAAAAATAAGAAAGATGAGCTAACCATTATTCATCCGTAGTTTCATCTTGAAACATCCATTTAAAAGAGCTCACCTTTGATTTTTCTTAATGAAATCTTGAACACTTTTTGTCCAAGAAAATCCTCCGAGTTTCGGCCTAGAAGAAACATAAGAGGATGAGAGTTTTTCAAGCTTCCTAACTTGAAAAAACCTTGAAATACTTAAGGAAATAAGCTTACCTTCTTACTACTTGAAGGTTTAAGAAAGACGATGATGAAAAATCCTTCAAGAATTGCCCATGAACATTCGGCCAAATACCATAAGAGGGAGATGGAGTGTTCTTCAACTTTCAAACTTGTTTTCTTGTGAATCCTTGAAAGAAAATCACCTTAGTCTATCAAAACTTCAAGCTTTAGTGGATGATTAGTGGAAATTTCTTAAGAATGAGTAAGGAAACTCAAGAATAAATGAGAGACTTTTAGAGAGAGAGAGGAGCTAATTTAGGAATCCTTAGAGTGAAAATGGGCTGATTCATTTGATAAAGAGAAGTCAAGGAAATAAGATCCATGATCTACTTCTTTTATTAATATAAAAGTATACAAGTCTTACACATCTAAATGACATTTTAAAGGCTATTTCCCAAATACCAACTACCAAACATCACCCATACCCCTTATTTCCCTCCAAAATTTTCTGAACCAATTAGGGTAATTAATTGGGCATTTTCGCCCAATTTTCCAGACTGACAATTTTACCCCTGAAAATTGATTTTTCTGAAAATATCTTGGGACTCACGTACCATCTTGAAAGTGTGAAATCCCTTGTAAATAAGCTAAAATCCATTCTTAGAACATCAAAATTATAAGAATTGGTCCATTTCATTAAAAACTGAGAATTTGGAATATTACAAGTTTGACATTCGAGCAATTTTATACATGAAAATTAACCATTTTCTCAGAGTGAATGTAACATCATGTATGAGTTACATGAATAGAATTCATGTATGAGTTACATGGATTGAAAGTTGTATGAGTTACATAATTCGAATCAGGTATAAGTTACATGAGGTGAAAGTATGTATTTGATACATATGATGAACCTTTGTAAAGGCTCATTAAGAACATGTATTTGGAATGATGGAAATGTGTTTGTATGTCTCTGATCAAATGCTACATGCATCTCTTTTGCTATGTATGAACATGTTTGAAGTTGTTTTATGTATTTTGTTGTTTGAATGAGTCGTGTTGTGAGAATTGAACATAGAACATGTGAATTGCATCATTGGTGGATAGCTAGTTAGTATTTCATACTTATTTTTAACCATGATGTATAATTAGATAGTGAGTACTACTTAATGTAGGAACAAAAGGTCAAGTTCATTTGAATTGAATAAGAAATTATTTGATGCTCATCATTGAAGCTGTGCGCCAAATTGAGGTTATGATAAGAAGTACCTATGTGGTATACCTTATAAATTCTAAGTGTAGAATTTCCCTCTCCTTTCCATTATGGTAGATAAACTTTGGTGGAGTTTTCTATACTTATAAGCTAAGTATGAAAATGTAACTATCGGGAAACAATGCTCCATATTTCTCAAGTGTGAGAA